>RPOG01001352.1:35172-157891 GCA_008086565.1 Thalassoma bifasciatum | reverse complement strand
AATTACATTACATGTCCCATGTCCTTTTAATTTGGCAACAAAGGGGAGGCAAGCAGGCGAGGCCAGGGACCAGAGCCCTTAGAAGTGCTTATTAAGGTGCTGTCCTTCATTGTCAGATTCAAATAGTTAATTTCACATTCACCTCCCATTAAGGCACAATGGAGCAGCCTCACGCTGGGAGTGAGCAGGCCTTTTTTTTACCAAACTACCTCTACAAGCTGTCAAAGGAACGGAGAGAAAAGGATAAAAAAAAAAAAACCAGGGGAAAATCCAAACAAAATGGGCTTCCTGGTGCTGTGAGCTGTTTGGCTCGTGTTTGAGGTGGTTTTATGTGGTAGCGCAGTGTCTGCTAACTGTGGAAGGTGGTTTTGTACATGCTCAGATCATTAGTGGGGTGTCAGTCCCATTAGGCTTGTGGAAACCGTCACTGGCTACAATAAACAGATCTGCTGGCCGCATGCTCAGACTAACAGGCGGCAGGAACTTTCTGCCACAGTCCCACGACAGGACCAATTCCTGGCCTATCTGCGCTGTCCACAACACATGCATTATTTTTTTACACACACGTACAAGCCTGTATTTTCCACTGAACCACTGAGCATCAAATCAATCAAAGGAGCTCTTCAAATAAAGGAGTCGGCAATTTGATTTTAGCAGTGTAGTAGGGATTTAAAGCAGCGTGACAGAAAACAAAGGCCCAATTCCAATTCCTTTCTTAACCCTCAATCTTAACCCTCAAGCTCAACCCTCAATCTGAGTAGCCCTCAAAACCAAGTGTTAAGGGCTATCTTGTGACTTAGAAATGGGACACCCCTTAAATGCAAGTGAAATTGTTGTGGACTGTCTGTCAGTTATTCCTTCGGTTAGCATGATCAAAAAAATATCTGTATAAATAAATAACACAACCACGGACATATTCAGCTGTCACAGTATACCATAGTTTATTGAAAGGTAAACACCAGCTATAACTATCATTACATAACTCTGCGGCTACAGGAGATGACATTAGCCCGGTCATCTTATACCATTATCAGCACAAGCATGTTATATAGGCTGTTATCTTGATAAATCAATTACATTACCACGGAGAAAAATGACCATTTTGTAACGTTAACTAACTTTAACGATAGCAACATGGCTTGTCCGCACCGACCGCTATTGACAAAAGATCGTAAAATAAAAATTAATGTTATGCAACAACGAGGTAAATAATCCATAAAATGGGTCTAAACTAAGATAATACGATGGTTTTCGTAATATTTATATCTCCATTAACAAAGAAAATACTATATTTGTAGCTCGCCTTCTCTGCCGCTTTGGATGCCATGTTTATTTACCGACTTATGCGTTACGTAAGACCTACAGGGAATTAGGGTTCCCACCACAGCCTTTTAGAGTTATAACTCCCTCTATGTCGGGAGTTAGAATTGGGAGTTGGAGTTGAAAGACTCTTAGCCCTGTCGTGAATGTGAAGCCGGGAGCGCGCATTTTGAGATTGAGGGTTAAGATTGAGGGTTAAGACAGGAATTGGAATTCACCCAAAGTCTGCTTTCAACCCAGTGTTTGAGGCTCAAATTTAGACAAACCGAGGCATTTCTTGTCCCACAAGGGTGAATGGAAAATCAGCCACTTTTCCACTTGTGAGACAAATGAATCAAAGACTAGTGTGACTACTTACAAATTAGTAGCTGTCAAGAGGTTGGACATTAATCTCTGCTGCAGGGCTCACTATCTCATCTCTAAAAATAACTACATCTGCATTTCATCAGGAGTCATTTGCAACTTCTTGCTAAATGGCAGTATAAATTCAGTTTATGGCTGTGGAATATAAATATGGCCTCCATCCTTGACAAAGATTTAAATGATATAGTTTGTTCTGACATAAAAGGACAGATTGTTCTTGGAACATTAGTTTCACCTTGCTGGATGTCCTTCATCTCCAGATGCAGGCTGGATATGAGGATGCCGACTGCTTGTGAACGCTTCCCATCAAGAAGTTTGATTAGCTGGAAAAAGAAATAAAACAGGGTGAGAAATGTTTACACTCCAGAAAAAATTAAACCAGTGTGAGTTTTGCAGTGGATTCATGGCCTCATCTTTTGGAAATTTTATGCCAACAATATCTTTTGTCAAAAGCATGAAATATTTAGTAAAAACTTCACAAAGACATTACGGCATTTGGAATTTATTTTGAGTATCAATCTTTAACAAATAAGTGTTAAGTGTGGCCCAAATAGCCGAGGTGATACCCAAGGGTTATGCAGGCATAAAATGTATCACTTAAGTGTAGGGCTGGGCAATATGGTAAAAATAATGATCACAGTATATTTTTTCATATCATCTGATCTTGATCATTGTCACAATTTCCTATATAGTTATTATACTGCTAGTTTTAAAGCATCTGTACTGAAAACCAAAGAAACTAAATATAGGTTCAACATTTTGTTAACATACAAAGTAAACAACAAAGCAAAATAAATAAGATGAATATAGAAAAATACAATAAAAACACCTGGGTATCCCCCAGTGACAAATTTGTTGTGTTGCTGTTTTCTGAGAGCACCAACCACCATCATACCTTGCACACTGGCTTTTGATCAGTATCGATAAAAGATGCAGTGTTTTGGCCTCAGAATTCAAGTGACCACTGATGGGTGCAATGTGAATGAAATAATTTGCAGTAAAATGAAAAGAAAAGCTGCCAGGCCTGATACTTACAGACCACTTTACTGTTCTTTATACTCGGTTTGAAATGTAAAAGCCAAAAGGATAATTTTTCTCAATATAAAAAATAGAAATATCTTGGTATTTGGTCTCAAGTCCTATTGATTCAAGTTACATGATTAAGGGAGCAAAGTAAAACACAGAAAGACACCTCCTCTTGGTTTACCAAAGAACATATGTGAGATGTAATCAAAAATATCAAGTCAAAGTGAAAGTACAAAGGCACCATAAAAGGACAGTCTATAGAGTAAGGCAAAGAGAAGCAGGGTGTTTTATAACTAACTATAAATTCACAGGATTTTTATTTGTACCTACACATGGTCACAATTACTTATGACTGAATTAGCCATAAAGCCAGAGAGAGTTTTGGCAAGGTAAAGCCCAGCTCTAAAAGTTAATGTGTCACGCTTCTTCATTAGGTATTATGGCGTTGTCAGCTACTGGGCTGTCCAGTGGGAGCTGGAGAGCAGAAGCCTTAGAAGTGGGTATTGCATTACAGGGTGTAAGTGGGTGCCATGCTGCTTCCAGCTCTATTACCTGGATCACTGGGGATCTCCCACTCTAAAGACTTGAGAGGCAGGCTTTCCCAACACCTCTAATTAACCAGTCCAGGAACCCTTTCTCTGCTCACAATTAGCCCAAACAGTTACGTTAATGAGAAAAGACAACTGATGCTGGATGCTGGGCTGCAAACAGCTTGGGTCAGATGCTGATGCTGAGGCAGTTGGGCATCAATAGCTACGACTCCCTCTTGTGGAGAAGAAAGAAACTGAAGGTGATGCCAGTTGCTCAGAGGAGGAAANCTCCAACGTCAGAGCCAGAACTGCAAATATGTCTTTAATAAACGTTGTGTGATTGCTCATAAGTACTTCCCATAAACCAGTTAAAGCAGCTGTTTGTTTAAGGAGATCTGCTTTGTGTAAACTTGATTCAGATTTGATTTATGTGGGAAGGGGAAATTGCCGTTTTGGTGTTTACTGATGTGCATATTTGCAGCTCCACTTATTTCTTCACCTCCAGCCACCTCTTCCTTCCCCTTGAATTCCTCAATCAAGAATGCATAGACATGCCCGTCCTCCTGCTCCTATAGGTGCCCTCATCCTCATTGCCTCCTCCAACCAGTGGATTGGAGTGAAGCCACATGCCAGCAATTATACCCCTGGCCCAGTCCGGTCTGCTCTGCCCTCTTCCATGTCATCTCCTCTGCTTTGATATGCTAATATGCACAAAGAGAAAGGCTCCAGAGTAAACAAGAGCTTTGAAATTTCTATGGCACACATGATACAGATTAACCCGCTCATGTCTGCATCAGCAACAGCCCCAGAGTTTCATGTGGAGCGAGGAAGTGGCTCATATGCATAATGTACACATACATTCCTTTCTCTCAGACTCATCTCCTCACAGACCCCCTGCTCCCTCCTCCTCCTCCTCCTCTCCCTAAGGCTGTGGTGTTAGCATGCTCTGGCAACACTTTCTGAGCAAGTGCGTAATGACTCAGTAGGATGTGCTGTCATCATAGACAGGTATTCAGGCAGCATGGACGCACTTACGCAGAAAAATACGCAGAGATACACACATGGTTATTTCACATTGACACATGAGCAGAGTCAATGGAGACTTTGTAGGTGAGTTCTGTGCTGACAGAGACAGAAGACAGGTAGTCTGACAGAGTGACCACTATCGGTGGGATTCACCAGGGGGTCATAGACCACTGTGGGATCAGATTCTGCAGTGTCGGCTGCCACATAGAGTCCTGGCCACAGATATATTGAGCTTCTGAGATTTTTATTCACAACTAGGGCTGGGCAATTAATTGTGAATTACGTTAAATCACATTATGGCCTGCTGCAATGTATCAAGATACCAGATACATCATTTTTGCAGGATATTTTATGCTTTACACCAGTGCTCAAACCCTGCTCAAACATGGAGCCAAACTGATGAACACTATCTTTGTAAGAGCAACAATAAAAGTGATGAAAAGTGGCAAAAACAGCAAGAAGTAACAATAAAAATAAGTTTAAGGTGACAAAACGGTCAAAAAGCAGCAAAAATGGGTGAAAGAACGCATCAAAACTTCACAGGCCTGACAATTCTGTTTTAAATATCCCTTTTTGTTGATCTTATGTAATATTCTATTTTTCTAAGATACTTGATTTTGGGTTTTCGTAATCTGTATGCCATAATCGTCAACAATTCAAGATAAAAAGGCTTGAAATTACTCACTCTATGTATAATGAGTCTTCAGAATATCTAGGATTCACTACCTGAGAAATGTTGAATAACCAAAATATCTTGACATTTACATGATATTCTAAATTTTGAGAAGTATCTGTTTGTGCAAGTTTCTTTGGTGGATTTCTTCAACAAAAATCCTACCTTTTTACCTTAAGGGCAGCATTGTAATGCTTTTCAAACTCATCTCCCCTGGTACTAGGTCAAGTTATTTTTTACACATTTCTGAAACTTATAATATTCTCAAACTACAGATAGACCAATATATTTTCAGGGCTAATACTGACACTGATTAGTAGTAGTCAATGAGGTCAATAAATGATATTTGGAGCTGATTTTCATTTGCAGGGAAAGTGAAAATACTGGTGTCAAAATTAAGAAAAAAAAAAAAAACAAACTCCTACACTTAACTTTATTTCAATACCTTTAAGCATATGTTTATTTAAAATAAGGTGTTAAAATATGATCGTTTTTGCAGAGTTTTCTTTTGTGCAATATAGTGCACAACTACTAATCATTTTAAACTTGAAACCGCTTTCAAACCCCCCTCCAACTACTCTCCCTCCATAATTTATTTGCCTTTCTGATTCACTCCCTTCCTCAGTTTTCTCCAGAACTGTTTCTGTCTCATTCCTCTCTGTCCCAGCCGTTAACCAGCTGAACTTCTTGGAAGTGATCATCAGCTGGTGATTCAGATGATTCCTCTCCTCTCTAACTCACAGTATAAACTTTGAGGAATAAAAAATTATTGGGTAAACATGGCTCTCTTATTATGACGACCTTCTCAGCCAGTTGGACTGAAAACAATCATGCCTTTGCATATTCACTTGGAGCTGGACTCTGAATGCTCTCGCTGGCTCCAAGCACAGACCCTTTTATTAAACTTAAGAATCCTGTATCATAAAAGCACTGGGAACAAATGTCTAAACATATATTTCAAGGCTATAAAAAACACCAAATGTTATGTTGGACTTGAAGCCCCCCCTCCCCCTGATATGAATTTGTTTCAGCAGTTTTTCCATTAGTTTAATCTTCCAAGCTGATGTAAGCAAAGACAGGAGACAGTTGGAAGGATTCGTGTCTGGATGTGGCCATCTGACTTGGATCAAATGTTGGACAGTTTGATGCTTTAGAGTGACCAGACTGAGTGGAGATGTAAGCACGAAGACACACACACTCACACACGCGCATACACACGGACACACACACGTACACACACACACACACACACACACGGACACACACACACACACACACTGTGGCCCTCTGGAGTAGAGCGGAGCCTTAACCAATTGATCAGATTAGAAGAGCTGTATGGATTTAAAGGGGACAGTCTCAGGCAGAGACAGATTTTTTACCTGCTCGGACGCCGCAGTGAGCACCTCAGCTGCAGCCAGGCGGCTGACACAGCGCTGGCTGCAGCTGAGGTGCTGAATCGCAGGAATTGGCAAGACGTCATGAGTTTGTCTTTGGTGAGTTGGTCAATCCAACAGTTGATCAATCCAACATGAAAGCAGCTCTTTGATTATCGCCTTTACTTGTTTTATCTTTTAAGCAAATCTAAAGTCATGCATAGATAAAAAACAAACAACAAAAAAAACACTGCATGTAACCAACCTGTAAAAAATCCTGCTCAGTTGAGCTTACACTGGAACAAATGGGGAGTAAACTGATAGCTATGGTGGCCCATAAGGGGCATTGATGCTTTTTGAGGCCCCTATCTATTTCCATAAGAAAAACAGGCAACAAATTTAAAAACATAGCCGAAAGTTCATTAAATATATAAATCAGCAACTATATTAAGGCACAAATGCAATGCAAAGTCAAAAAACTCCAAAACTCAAGATAATTGTTATAGAAGGGAAACACTACAATAGAAATGCTCCAGGTCTGCTTAATGAAATAGTTTCATATTTACAGGACAATGAGATAAAAGTAAAGCACTGAACTGAAGAGGCAGAGCTCTGGTTGCCACAGTGAACACCATAAGGCCTTAAGGATGCTGACATAGCACTGGCTGCAAAAGCTGCAGAATTGAAAAAGACATCAACAAGTGTATCTTCCAATCTAGTTCCCGAGCAGAATCATCTACCCTGATTATTTTCTCTGTCAGGAGCTAAGCTTTGAAGCTCTTGCAGACATAATTCGGTGACTGAAATATTCTAAACCAAACCCACATCACAGTCCCAGTCAGCTAGCTTTGCTTGCACATGAAGGGGTAAAGTGAAACCTGAGTTGGCCCTGTGCATGATCAAGAGACTGTTATCTGCAGTAGCAGGAATTAAGAAATGTATTTAACTTTTATTTCCTTATCACTAAAAAAACAAACCCTGGTAATAAAAGTCACTAACAGCCTCCTTATGTGACTTCATATATACAATAAGCATTCAGGAAATAAAGAAACCTGTTCACCTTCTTAGTTTTGGCTTTCTTCTCATAGGTGTCCGCTAGAGGTTTCTTCTTGGGCTGCGTTGTTGTTTTGGAGAAAAGATCCTCAAACTCATTTGTGTTCACAATGCTGGGTTCTTCCAAAGAGCCCCAGAGTGTGTTGTTGCTGGAAAAAAGAAGATTTTTAATAATTGGATTTATGCTGCTTCATCTTGCATTAAACTGTAAGGTAATATGGTAGGAAAGATTCTATATTTAAACACCAATAATGGCTAACCTGCTTTTTCCCTGTCTTAGAGAATGTGACTTATTATTGTGGACACTCATTAAAGTCATTTATTGCGCTGTTGTCTTCTTTCTTTCTTTTCCTTTTTTTAAACTTCGCTGTCACGCATAAACTTGGCAGGAATAGCCAGATTCCCAACTTTGAAAAGTTTTGTTTATGAGCTAAGTGATAAAAATAACAAAAGTTTAAGACAAGCTTGTTCCTCTAATAAACGACCATTTCCAGAATACGGGATATGATGATGTGTTTTAGAAGTTGCTGAGTAACATGGAAAAAACAAACAGAGGGAGATTTTTAGAACAAACTGTGTCTGAAAAGAAGAGGACGTTCAGGAGCTTAAGCTCTGTGCTGTTCTAACACATCTACATTTCTGTATGCTAAAACACAAAACATCTGTCTCTGCTTTCCTGCTTCAAATCTTATAATCAAATGGACATTAACAGCATAATCACTGGGCTTACTGACAGAAAAACTTTGATTTTCGGATGATGACATCTTTAATATACAGCACATGTCTTCTGTCTGGCTTCCCTTTGCTCTTCACACATTGCAGCTGTTCTCTCAGGTCATAGTTTACTGATTTTACATCTCATCTGTGAGCTCATGAGATCAGCAACTCCACTATGCCAAGCCTGGACTCATTTACTAAAAAAAGAGAACCTGAAATCAAAGCACAAACACTTCCCTGACCTATTACATTTAAAATACCTGAGTAATAAAATGCACTGGGGTCATATAAGTACGTACATGTGCAGTTGTATTTGTCTCCTACTGCTGTGGAATTCCTCTGGAGCAAACAGAGGTTTTCTGTTGAGGACTTAATGATACTGTCCCAAAATCCCCCTCTGAGGGAAAAACTATGGGAAATGTGTCCAACAACCAGGACTTTACTCTGAATCTAACTGCAGGAATTCAGCTTGGGAAAGATAATTACACTTAAAACCTCAAGAAATAATTTGACTCAAGAAAACTTTCTAATTGAGCAGATCATGGCTATAATTGAGTCTGAATCGTCCTTAAAGCACCGCTTCCAGTCTCCTGAGAAAGTCTGTCCTATGTTGCGAATGGTACTTTGTGTTTCTTCTTACATTCAGACACCTGGCATCGTTTCCAACCTTTCACTGTTCTCCCTCATAACTCAGAACCTCACACCATTAACAGCAATCTCACAGCTGATCCAACTACAGTTAAACATCTGACCCATTTAATGCCCCTTAACTTGGTCTTTTACTGTTTAATTTACAGCTGATGTGAAACTGCCGTTAGTCAGTCCTCCAGCACCGGCCAGGAACAGTGAGAGAGCAAACTACAATTCAGCTACCCCCTCTATTACAGCCATGGAAATACAAGGCTATAAAGCCTGGCACTCAGCGGCAACAACCACAGCCACTGGAAATGGGCCGTATAATCCACTTACAATTACAGAAGGTCTGGTGCGGCAGCAATATCTATGATATGTCAGTTTTCCTGGTTTCACCGAGAAACCATTCAGCTGTGGTCAATGTAGCTTAAAACTCCATCAACAATAAGACAACAGTTTCCACGACTGCAATGCTGTACCGTATATCTGTTAGTGTTGTCTCACCCAGTAAAATTTGAAGTTGTCCAATAATGTGCAGACACAACCATAAAGGTTGGGAATGCTTTCAGCAGTTACTGTTTTTACCATACAGCCCCTCTCCTAAAGTGCTGTTCTTCTTAACAGCAGAATCTTTTTATCTACATTTTACTCCCTTCTGTCCTTACGCCAAACTCCTAGTCTCCACCAAATGTCACCCATCAGTCTGAGTGTGTCAAAGTTAAGATGCAGATGTAAAAAGTACTATGTTTTTGTGTGCTGTTCCTGATCAGTGCATCATCCAAGACTGCAAAAGATTTATTGAACTTCATTTCTTTCTTATTAATGTATGTGACAGTCAGTAGATGTGCAGGTTGTTAACAAGTAAAGCATTCTATCAAAATGTTTATGTTGACAAAAATAAGGCAGCCTTTAAATTTTCAATCAAATAATTTTGGCTAACCTAGAGTTATTAAAAATCATGTGACAGTTTGCCTTGCTGTATTGGAACTTCTTAAAAATAATGCTTTTACGTCCCCAGATCTCAGTGATAAACTTGTGTGTGTGTTGTTATTCTCACCAACTTGAATGATGGATAAACAATAAACATAAGAACCAGGTTAGAAATTGATTCCTTACTTATTGTCCTGGATTTGAATCCTGTTCCAGTACAGAGGTTTCATGGGACATGCAGGCTCCACGGCAGGTTTCCGTGGCGGCTTCTCCACCTTCGGGCCAAAACCAAAGCCCCCCATGGGGGGAGGAGGCGGTGCACCAAAGCCTGGTGGCGGAGGAGGAGGAGGAGGACCAGCTCCAGGGAAGCCAGGAGGGGGAGGGGGAGGAGGTGGGGGAGGCGGACCACCGCCAGGGAGAGGTGGTGGAGGTGGTGGAGGGGGAGGTGGTGGTACTCCCATGCTACCTGGCAAAGGTGGAGGGGGTGGTGGTGCTGGTGGAGGTCCTGAGAGGCCTGGTGGGAGGGGGGGAGCTGGTGGAGGTGCAGAGAAGCCAGGTGGGGGAGGGGCAGGAGGTGGAAGAGGTGGCGGAGGTGGTGCAGGAGGCACTAATGAAGCTTCAGCTTTTGTATTTAGTCCAACAGAGTCCAAGTTGAGTTTTTTTGGTACATTCTGACCAGGGCTCTGAACCAGTCCGCCGGGGTCTCCCTCAGGGCTCCTGATGAAGGTCTCCCTATCTGTCTGGATCCCCACGGTGCGGCATGTCTTGGGAACTGGGTCTGTGGACACAGAAACATCACAGGACAGACGCTCCAGGCCTGCGTTGTATGACCGATCTTTTTGCATCTTGGTGATGACTCCCTCCAGGTGTGACATTGAGACAGCATTTTCACCTCGCAGCTGGAAGATCCGAAGCTCATAGTCCGACTACAATGAGCAGAGACAAAAGTTCAATTCATTATTACTCTCAAGGTAAAATTAAAATCATGCAAGATTAAAAAACCCGTTTCCTTAAATAAACTCAGAGTGGAATGTATAATTGTTAATGCATGGGGCCTGCATGAGAGGGATTCTTTATTTAACAATAGTGAAATTATATCTTTGTTTACAAAGTCATACTCGTATATCTTTGTCCCAATCTGAGGTTAATTTCTGAAAAGCAAATTATCAGCCTTCAAGGTCCAGTTTCCTCTGACAACTCAAACAACAAGAACAAACCAACCAAAGTGAGTTATTGATTTAGGCTGAAAGAAAAACTGTTTTGCAATAAATCTCCCACATGTTCCCAGTTAGTTGTGTCAGTGCAAAAATAGAATTAGGCACGTTCCCACCCTTTCTTGTGGGCTGACTGTGGTATATGTCAGCATCAGTCCGGATAAGGGATACATCAAACTAAAGGCTTAAAGGAAACGAACCGAAAACTGATTCTGAGGACGAACTCCAAGGAAAAAGTCTGTACAACAACAGGACTAAAGAATTTTTCTGTTTTTTATCACGAGGTATGAAAAGTTAAGTTCAACCCTCTACTCATGAAGAAAAAAACACCGTTGACAGCTTAACTGGAGTTTTGGGTTGGACATCATAACACATCCATCACAGGACGATCACATGCAACATTGCAAAATCCCCTGCAAGGGTAAAAACAGACATAGACTAGATATGAGGAGGCAGGGCAGGAGGAGGCAAAGCTTAACCAGAGGCAGCAGAGTGTGGGCAGCATGGGTCATTTAGAGGGGAGATGTGTTTAAATAGACAGCCTTGTCCAAAGAATGAGCTGTGATTGGTTGTGAGTGACTGAAAAAAAATAAATCAATCAGCCGTCTATCAACTGATGACAGCCGGGGTCAAAGACTTTCACATGAAATAATGCAACAGCTCAACTTTAGTACATACTACCTGTATCATTGTGCATAACTGTTTGAAGTTATTTCAGGACCTGAACAAGATACTTCTTACTACCTCATTCTAGATGTCACACCTGACTCCCCCTCTCCATTCAACTCATGTAATGTATGTAGATTGAACTTATCACCCACAGACCGACAGGCTCCCAGTGCATCTCCACACAGCACAGAGATAAGATGGTGTAGCTCATCGTAGTCATAAGTAGGTGCAGAGTTTCAGCACACAGCAAAGGGCTGCAAAACCTAATGGTTTAGCCCGAGAGACATCATGAAAGTTAGGCCATTAACAGCCTCAGATGGGGTCAACTCTTCTATGCTACTAAGGTAATACTAAGACTCTTCAATCCAAACAATAATTTTGGCTGGACAACATTTAGCATTGTTACTTGAGTTTACGTTAAATTTGGATGTGAAAGTTTAAAAAATTATGATCTATGAATGTGCTGACCAAAAGTCAACACCAAGATCTGAGACCTGAATACCTGATCAGGCACATGTGCATGTAGGAAATAGGCTTTCTAACAAAAAACACGCTAAACAGAATGTACACTTATGCAAACATAGTTTTTGGGGGTCAGATTTGCTTAAAATTAGCAGAATTACACAATAAAGTTGACCCATCTGTGGAAACCAACAGCTTAAGTTTCCATGCTGGTTCTCTGGATCATGTTCTTAATAAAAGAGGACTGACCCAACTGGGATCCTCCATATGGCACACACTTATCCTGAATGATTGTTGTATTATATGTATGACAAGTACTTCACAAGACTGTACAAAACTGATTAACCCACATTTTGTGAATTTTAATGAACAAGCTTCTCATCATTCATTGATTTCTTGTTATTTTGGGATAGGAAAGATATGGGGGTAGATTTGCAACTATCAGTATCCTTTTTCTGTTTTGTTGAAATTTAAACTGGGCTCCAGGTAATGTGTTTTGGCATAGACAGGTAATATTGAGATGATCAGGAACTAGGAAGAGAGATTTTTTTTGTGTCAACAGTAAACACAACATGGAATTGACTGAATCAATCCCAATACCATGCTAGCCAAAAAAAAATTAAATGAACTCAGAAAATATGTTGTTTCTTGGTCCTTGGGCAGTTGGATTCATTCTGGGGAAAAAAACAATCTCTCTTTGCGCGGTCAGTTTGATGTGAGTATTATTGACAGGACCATCCTTCCATCACAGTTATGGACTTCCCTTTGATCTTCTTAGGTGCTGAACAGCTAAAGTAAATTTAGTCTGGATTTAATGCTCAGAACTAAAAATACACATATATGTTGTTTACTCTGGGCCTCACCTAAGACTGGAAAAACTAACACAAAAGACAATTTATCTTCTGCAGAAACTTTTCCACCTGCACTAGACACACTGAAACACAAGTTTTATCTTTCTGTCATCATACTCAAGCATGCCTTTTTAATAAAGACATGATTCAGCGTGAAGTCAAGGAGATAAAAAGAAAATCATCTTTAATAAGGTTGCAGAACTTGTTGAACAGGTTCACTGAACTCAAATCCAAAAGTAGACCTGGTAAATTTGTGGTGCTCTCAGAAAATGCTCCTGAAAGCCACTGTTGTCCATCTAACTACTGCCTTTAACATTTCATGCTAACTTAGTGCCCTCTTGTGTCCAGGAAAGTAAACTGCAATACAAAACAGACAAAATTTTCCTGCTTTCATGGCTGAAATAATTTGTCTGCATTGAATTGACTATCATAATTTGCTCACTCAACTTCTTCGACATTGTACTTTCTTTCTCTGCATTCAATGTTTTTAGAAAATTCTGTTTGAGGCTTTTGATAACTTACATGCATCCTCTCCAACTCCTCCTTGCACTCCCTCTTCAGCTGCAAGAGGGCAGCCTGGTGCTCTGAAAGAAGCAGAACAAGGACGCACGTTGTGATTTATTGAACAAACACTGCACACCCAGCTCAGCAATCACAGACAGTTACTGCTATTTTTTATTTGTGTGCTGTAGAGAAAGGGGTTAGAAACATGTTTTCTTGAGCTATCTGTGGTAAATCACAACAGGACATGAGACATCCCGATGAGATGTGGGGCTGTCTGTAGAAAAGGGTGGGTCACCTTCACTGAGAGGGACATATTTACAACTCAGTCAACCAGTTTTTCATCATACTGCCAGCCGACATGAAAGCCAAACTATTCAGCAGGTCATAAAACAAATCTAAATAAACTGCCTCTTTGTTTGTAACGATATGTTGAAAGCAGGGGAGGTGGCCTGAATATGATCCATCGAACACCACTCGACATTTAAATTAGCAATGTAAGTAAACATGTACATGGCATATAACAGACATTACTCAGTGATTGTTAACTTGATATTTTAGAAAGTGATGTCCTAAAAAATCTGTCCTCCTCTGTTATGATTTCTTTTCAATTTATTTGTGGGATGCATATGTTCATGCATGCTTTAAATTACAACAGAAAAAAATCAAGAAACATGATCTTACAATGCTAATACACTGGGTTTTGTGTGGTGTATGGTAATGAGCAGAATTTAACTCTCATAATAATGATTTATGGTTAGACTCAATTAAGCTCTATTAAAGAGGGAGTATTCTTGTCTCACATTTGAATCGTGGATTTAAAGCACAATGTTGCCTGTCCAAATAACAAAAATGATTTTCAACCTGCAGAAATCCCTCAAACTGTACATTGCACAAAGTGCTCAAAAAGTTGCAGGCCTCCAAAGGGCTGGCCAATCAGAGAGAAGAGGTTTTGAAGAGCCCAGAGCTGTAAAGAGACAGAAGCTAAACAAAGAGCTTCAGACAAAGGCTGACATAAGAGTTTTCCAAAACGCAAGTGTGAGAAAAATTAGATTTATTTTTTTACAGAAAGGTACAGATAAAAGAATACCCCCTCTTTAAAGTAAATAAAATGTTTTTATAACAGACAAAGCACAGTGAATTTATTACCCATCTCAAATTTCTACTTGAAGTTGAATATTGCGGGAAAAGTCTGATATCATTCATTACTTATTTAAAAAGGTTAAAATTCAATATGTTTAAGACTCACTACAGGGGACAAAGAGACATACAGTAGTCCAAGGAACATTAAGGCATTGAATAAATTTGCATTATTCCACAATAAGACATGCACATACCAGTCAAATAATTCAAAATCATAGTTTTAAAACGGATAATAAATGACCATCCTGGTATATGGAGTAATTACAAAAAAACCCCAAAACTTTTTCATGATATCCTAATGTTTCAAGACCCACCTCTCCAAGCTACTCCACAATGATTGCCCTCAGAGGAGTTAATAAAATAGTTGAAATTGAAGTGTGCTGTCATGTTTTTTGGTATTTTTTTTGTTGTGGTTGTTTTGTCAATGTCTTCACTCTGGGCCACGAGAATGGAAAACATAAGGTCTGACTGTACACGTGTGTTGTGTTAATCTATATTGCCTTCAGTCAGAACCTTTGCTCTGTTTCTGAAATTTCACACTCTGCTCCCTAAAGCAAGAGCACACATTACTGTAATAATCCAGACTGGGTTGCTTTAATCTGTTCATTGGGATAAAGCTGCACCACATGGAGCATCCAGCAGCTGTTTCCTTGCTCTCCAATGTACTGTACACTTTTAATCAACACAATTTCTCTGCACCCAGACCATGAAGGGGAAGCTTTTTAGTTTGTAATTTAATCATGCCTGTGACAGACTGTGTGTGCTTCTGACCTCTCTCTGGGTCGCTACACCTTTAGAGCACAAAGTGGGCAGACATGGCGTGCTGCCCAGAGCATACTTGATTTCATTAAATGTTTTTTTTCTGAGCTCACACCCACAAATGATGGCCTGCAATGACATGAAACAGTAACCAGATAAACAGCTGCATTAAGGTTCGTAAAAGGATTAAAAGGGTGTCTCACACATTACTGCTTATGCTGAGCTTTAGAGAGCCGTGTAGTATCAGTGTTTAGGTCTTAACAAGAGATTTGCTCATGATATATATCCAATGATGTGTCTACAGTGGCTCTTGTCCACAAACAAACCAGTGTAAGGTGTGTCCATTGACGCTTCGCTGGTGTTATACTCTGTCAGCATTCCTATTGTCAGATGTAAATACAGACAAAAGTCTCTGAAGTCACAGCCTTGAAGTTCTTACCTGCCTCTGTGTACTTGAGCCCCACCTTCTCCTCCTCATCTTTAGCTTTGGGTGGAGGCCACACAGCCTGCAAACGGCCTGGAGTCCGGTCTTCACTGTCTGAAGGTGACACGATCTCCGTCTATAAGGTGAAAACAAAGCAATGGTGTTAAAAAACTGATAAAAAGGCAACCTGAAAAAGTAGTGAACATTTACGGGTTCATACATCAGCTTCTGTAGGACTTTTGTGCTCCCTGCTTGGAGATTTTGAGGTCCTTTCAAAAATAGACCTCAAACTTTCCTTGTCATTCTTGATTTTCTTTTTTAAAGCTTCCAGATCCACATCTTCCGTTTTCTCCTTTTTGAGGTTTTTGGGGCCAAAGAAGCTCTTGAAGGTTTCATAAGCCAAGTCAGATGTTTTCTTTGTCTCCTGTGGGGATGTTGGTGTTTTAGGGCCTAGACTTTTCTCTTCCACTACCTCCTCAACTTTCTCTGACACCACTTTCTTCAGTTCTGGTTCAACCTCCTGCTTTTCCTTTGGCTTTTTGGGCTCACTGCGGTTGTTACCTGTACGCAAGTGACTAAGCTGTGCTAAAACGGTGCTCTTAGTGTCAGTGATATGTTTCGGCTCGGCTTGTTTTTTGGCTGGAGTGGAAGTTTTTTGCTCGGGATACAGCTTGGCTTTGTTTACAGTCTTCTTCAGGCTGAGGAGGGCTAAATCGGCATCCTTCTCTCTCTGCTTTATCTCTGACACCGTCTCCCTTTCCTCACCCACAGCACCTTTCTTCAGCACCCGCAACCCACTGAAAAGAGCTGGCATCTGAAAGGACGGGGAGGAATTAGATGTTGTATCCCTGGATGGGGACGAAGTAGAAGAGGAAGAGGAGGACATAGATGAAGATGAGGATGGCTTGCTTGTTTCTGGAGTCTTTGGAGCAGTTTTTTGAGGGGAGGAAGGGCTACTCTTTTGCTTGATGTCACCAGGGGGTTCATCAGGTTCAGTCGACTTGGTTTGACTTTTACTATCAGCTGAGAGAGATTGTTCTTTAGGAGAGGAGGGAGATTGGGCAGGAACCTCTTGTGGCCCAGGACTTGAGGGAACAGTAGAAGATATCTCTTTAGCTTTATGCTCTTTCTGTTCATCGACTACATCTTTTGTGGGAACTATAGAAGGAACAGGCAGAGAACAATCTATTCCGATTTGATCCTCACTTTCATCCTTTCCTCCCCTGCTATTCTCTCCTATTGCAGATGTCTCTAAACCTAATGACTCACTGGTGTTGCTCTCCTTTCTTTCTTCCTCTTTGGAGTTTTCTACTGTGCTTTTCTTCTCTTCAGTTTCAGGTTTGGAGTTCTCTGCTGTACTTTCCTTTATCTTTTTAGCATCTGGTCCAGAACCTGAATATACTTTCCTATTAAGAGTTTTGCTCAAAATGTCTTCTATGCGAGATCTCTCAGTAAGTTTGTGTGTTCTAAACACAGGCACTTGATACTCTGCCTCACTGGTATCTGAAGGCTCATCTCCACCTTCAGAACCCCCTGTTCTTTTGTCATCTGACAAACTAGTCCTTCTGTGTGTTGCCTCCTCATCCTCAGTATCGCTGTACGTTTCCACCCTGGTGACCTGAACCAGATCAAGGTCAGCTGAGGCTCTTGCAGCTCTTTTTTCTTGGTTGCTAGTCTCCTGAGAGGTTTCTGTTGATTCAGCTTCCTGCGTTTTCTCATGGAGAGTTGACTCATTATCCTGATCCACTCTTTCCTTTCCTTGAAGCTCAGTAGAGAGGTGATCATCTGCAGAGGGAGGCCCTTCCTCATCCGGTAGGTCCTTGAATCCCACCAGCACAGCCGGGTCTGCGTCTTCAGATTTATTAAGGCCGAAGATACCACCAAAGACATTCAGGAGAGAACTGGGCTGCTTTACTATGTCCTCTGAGTTAGCACTGGTGCAGTCCATTTTTGGTCACGTAAACTGAGAGCAAAATACAAAAATCCAACAGGTAGAAGCTTGAGAAAACCATTCGTCCCCCACCTCCAGGCTGCTTGTATTCCACCTCTACAGTCGGCCGGGAACAAAAGGTCTTTGTGGACAAATCTCCCCAGCTCCTTTTACCTTCTCCAGGAAGGTGCCAAATATAACCACACGACCCTGTATTAATATTTAGCTTAACAGAGAAAGCTTGTGTAAGACAGACTTTCATACAATCAAACAAAGACACCACTGAGTGTACAGCCTGTTGTCAGAAGTCCAGTTAAGTCTTCTCAGTGAGAGCAATATTCCCATGACGCTGTGAGCGAGCTGCTCAGTGACTGGAAGCATGTCCCGCTGTAATCTCCCTGGGAGAGCAGAGTTCACCTGCCTTTCACTAAAGCATTTCCAACCGCTCCAATACGCCACGATTTATATTCACAAAGTTTCGCATGAAGCCTTGAGTCCAGAGCAGGATAGATCCTCTGGGTTTGTTTCTTTCGTCTTTAACATGTTTCTCAGTTTACAGGAAAAACTTTCTGTACTGGTGTGGGAAAAATCCCTCAGGTTGAAAAAAAGTGTCTCACTGGTCTACCCGGTCTGGGGACGCCTCCCTTCAGGTTCCTCCCTTTCTGGGAGGGGCCCTGCAGAGCCGAGCACTACAGGTGTCTGATTACCTCTGCACACTTCCATAAAATGGCAGCAGAGGCAAAAGAGGAATCACAGAGGGAGAGTCAGGGCAGTCTGCGGTCAGGTGGAAAGCTGAGGAGGTGCATTTACCCTGGCTTGGGTGAGCTAAAGAAGTCCAGGGCTTAAGACCAGGTGATTAGGCAGCTTGAACACAGTCAGCTCCAGCTCACATGAATGAGTGATTAACAGCTTATGGACACCCAGACAGAAAAGGGCTCACTATAGGTAGATAAATAATCAGCTAAGTTTTAATACACTTACTGTAAACCTCTTTAAGAGCAATACTAACAGTTTTAATTTAAAAAAAGAAGTCAAGTTTTCAGGATTGGATACAAAATTAAAGACGTTTTGAAGTAAAAGTTTACCAAATTTAACAAGCTACCATTAAAAATAACAGGTATGAAACTAAACTCAGTTGAGGAATAAAATCAGTCAACAATTGAAAAATGAATAAATAAATAGATAAAATAGAAACTTCAGAAGTGTTAAACCATACTGTTCATTTTTTCAGAGCCTGTTTTTCACGAAAAAAGCTGTTCAGGACAAAAGCTTAAGAATCTTCCAATCAAACTTTTAGCTACATTTCACAAGTCAACCAACAAAGTACATCTGTGTCAGTGAAATTTTTGTAGGGGAAAAATACAACAAGAAAAAGTACAGCAAGTAGATTTACTTAGTTACTGTCACATACAACCTTTATAAGGCTTGTTTTATGCTTTTTATGTTGTTTATGCTTGAAAACTACTTTCAAGCATAAACATTTACAGATTATTAAGCTAAGGTTGGCTTAATTGTACAGGCTTGCACAGGCGATTACATTAGAGGAAAATGTTAATGATAACAGAATATAAGCAGAATAGAAAATGTATGTGATGCATTTGAACAACTTGTTCTGTAAATCCTATTCTTAATTTTGGGAACTCTTACCTTTAGAGCAAGGGTAGTGACAGAAAACACAGTATCTTCACCGTAGTTGTCCCTGGTAACCAAGGGTAACACATTCTTCAGGCTTCTCTGTGCACCCAAAGGGCACACTTCCACCAAACTAATTTTCAGTACGCTTTACAAATGCCTAATTTGTAGTTTAATTTTATGACTCTGAATCAAATGCATTTAAAAATTAGGCTTTTAACCTGTATTTGTGTTTTATGTTTATGAGATTTTTTTTGCCAGAAGGAATCATGCAGCATGAGATATTTAATTAGAAGAGAATAAATCAGGAAATACAATCTGTGTAGTGAAAAAGACCTCACAACAAAAATCTCTGTATTGGTATTTCCTAGCACTAGGGCTTATTTTTGCCCTCGGCCACAAATAGGAAAGGGGGTTGTGTGTCTACGGTATTAAGTTATGTAATAGCTGTAGCTTTTCATGCACAGACAGTAAATCCCCCTCAAGGTTTTGTACTAGAAAGAGGGAACCACTGATGGACAAAAAGTGACGCATGTATAAATCCAACAAACATGAGCTTAGAATAGATGTGCAGGGATTCATGTCAAAATGACAGGGAAAAAATGGCAAACCCACAGATGTGGTCATCCCAAACTGCCATCTGTGAGTCAGCTAGTTGAACACATCATACTAAATGAGTTGCGTTGTTATCCAATGAGGAAACAAGTGACAATGAAAACATGTAACACCCAAGTATGTGAGCTATCGTTCATTTTCACAACGAAACAGAGCGTCTAATTCTGTCTTGCACGGCCTTTGTACTGGTATGTGAGATAATCACGCTCACAGCCAGGGCAGTTATTGTGTCTTAGGAGAACAATGCATTGCTCGCGTTAATACACAAACCGCCTTAAACCACACCTAAGTAATTTGCCTCATCTGACACAGGAATGCCTCTGCTAGACAGCATAATGGAATCCAGACAGATTTAGAGAAAGTTTTTTTGTAGCTTCTATTGGAGGATTCAGAAAAAAAACATTAGCCTTATTCTTTTCCTGTTACACTTGCTAGAAGGAAAAAACTACAAACAAACAAACAACTGAAAACAATGCATGGCTATTTTTTATAGAATGAAAAATAAACCATACAAGGAAATTAATCCAGTCACATTTAAAAAAATGAATGCTAAATAACTAGGACTCCTCATGGAAAATCATAAATAAGGTTAAAAATGTTGTGAGTGCTAACATAGAGGGAGACTTTAGCTCTGAGAGAAAGTGGGTAGAGTGGAATAATCTTAGTCAGTTTTGGCAAAAGAGCCCAGCCTGCAGATAACAATCCCTGACTTGTTAATCTCTTTTCAAAGAGTGCATGATCAGGTGGTTGAATGGTTGAGTGAAGAAAAATGTGAGAGGGGAAAACAGGAGAAGTGCTTTCACTGTGACAATATGCTTAACCTTACACTTCTATCTGCAAGTGTGTGTGTTGTTCTGCTCACCGTGCACTCCAGCTTGGGAATGTAAGGTGTGTCCCCGATGATGTCATCCTCGGGTGGTGTAATGCGCAGGAAGTCCAGGTGATCTGGGCGGGGGACGCGAGAGAGCGGCTCCTGAGGGTCATCACCATCCAGCATCCAGATGTCATCCTGACGCAGGAGAGAGTCCTCTACAGAAAAAATATCAACACCAACACCAAGTCATCATATTGAAGCTTCTGTGGTTCTTTTTGATCTGGTTATGAAACAGGTAAATTATAACGATGATGTGTTCACACACCTTCAATAAAGCCTCAAAGCTTCTGTGTTATGAAAAATTCAACAAGGTGGAGAAAAACTGGGCATGCACTTATACGGAAAAGTAAAAGTGTATGTTAAATTTTACGCTTTAATTTAATGCTCAAATCACAGTTAAGCTGGGGAGACATGGGTCTAGCAGTTTGAGCACACAGAGACTGTAATCCTTGCAGTTGCTGGTTCAAATCTACCATGACCTCTACTTCCCACATTTCATATCTCTCTGGAGACAAAATACCCAATAAATAACAATTAAGTTTACAGCTGGCTTCAATACGTGTTTCATTTTACTAAGCTCTATTTCTTACAATACTTTATTGATCATTTTTGTACAACTGCAACAATTAACAGGTAAAGCACTGAAAAAAAGAGAGTCTCTTTTGGGGTAAAAAAAAAAGAAGAAGTATATTCACAAATTCAGTCAGCAATTTTTAGTGCTTATACAGCCCAACAATAAACACTCCTTTGTAAGCTGCAATTAAAAATAAAAGCTAAAGGTGTGGTTTAAATTAGACTAACTTGCTGGCAATTTTTTAGTTGATGCAATCCCAATAGACAAAGTGTGTTTGAGCATCCCTGTCAGAAAAAACCCATTAGCATAAAGACAATATCAGTAGCACTGGCTGAGGCTAAATGTTTTCCTGTGTAACCTGTGTGAGTAATACAGGCCTGAGGGCAAACAGCTATTTTTATCTGCACTTAAACGGCCCACTTCCATTTGCCAACAGCAGAGAACCACTAATCCAGTAAAGAAAAATGACCGTAGAGCACTGGCCTCAAAAAAGGCAAACACCACAGTTTCATATTGATTTGATTTCAAGAAATGTGCACTGTGCAGTAACACTGTACAAAACTGAGTCCAGTTGCAGATAGGTGTTTGTTACTCTCTCCTGGTCAGACATTCACACAGTAGACATTGAGGAATCTGCTCAGAAAACATGGCAACAACAGGGCAATGTCAAAGAAAGTGTCTCATCTATGCTGTCTTGCAGCAGTGGGCAGGGGAGGTTGACTTTGTGCTTTACAGAGCATCAGACCTTTAATATTTACTGCTCAGTGACACACTGCAGACGCAGCCTTCCTCATGTGCAAGGCACTGAACAAATCACATATTATTAACTTCAGGAACTGGGAAAGAGGCTCAGCTGCCAACACATTCCCCTCACATGCAGGGAGACATGATATATCTTGATTTGATTCCTGTATCTCAGTCATGCAGGAAAAGAGGAAAATATACAAGTTCAGAAATAACAGTGAAAGAGGAGAAGGAGCAGAGAGGATGCAAAGAAGGTTGAGAGGGAGGGGGCAACATGAAATAAGTGAGAGGGGGATGGTATCTTAAAGCAAAGTGACCTCGATTTTCTTCCAGCTGTAAGACAACACCTTGACCTGCTTAGCAAAATCGAGAAACCTAAGAAAAAAATCATGTTTCTTTCAGTTTCATGATCAGCTTAAGTTACCTGTAAGCTTCCTTTGTTGTGAATATCTCTGCAAAGAGCACACATTATTGCAGCAATACTGTCATAGCAGCCACTCCTGAGGGCCTGGTACCCTTTCTGTACAGCTTCACAGAGTCTGAGTCCCAGCCAAATGCTTTTAATTTAGCTGTAAGAGCCCACACACACATAAGCTCACAAACTAAGAGAGGGGAGGGGTGCTTTGTTAAAAAATGGAAGCATCGATATTCAGTCTCAGTAGCCATCAGTCATTAGGGGAGAGCAGCAGCGCCTGCAGTCCCTTCAGTTATCTGAGACTTGGGCAGCAGGGAAAAAAGTAGGATTAGATTAATAACTTTTCATTATCATAATGCTGCCTGCATGGACCCGCAGCGGGAACTGCTGACTGTTGCCTGGGCCTTTTCCAATCTCAGAGTGAAGCCAAGTGCAGGCCAAGAGAAGAAATGAGTTATCAGAAACAGCCCTCTCAACAATCCCTGCAACAAACAGAGCTCTTAAAAAAAAGGCATGCTGCAGTGAAAAAGACTGTATATTTACCGAGTCATTCCATAACTTGCAATACATGTTAGTCTGTTTTTTTACAATTTGACCCTACACCTATGCCATACTACCTGGAGTGAAAGTCTTCATAGAATAAGTACAAGTTGACCCATACTGCCCCCATCTGGGAAGGCGAGAGGATACATGTAACCAGCCTGTATACTACACTGCAGCAAAGCTTCCTGGTCTGCAGCATGCTCTTAATAAGAAAAGAAGAAAACACTGCCCTGAAATGACAGTAAATAGATATTGAGAGGCAACTTTTAAATATCTTATGCAAGGGCACTAGGCTCTGCCTGCAAGAACACATAGTGAGCTTAACTTCAATGGCCCTGGGGAGAACTGTGCGCTTATTGCATTTTAATCTCCCTCCCTGCTGCTCTAAAAGCCAGGGCTGAATCACAGTGTCCATCCATAATAGAGGGGACACCAGCTGCAAATGGGATTGTGTTGAATGCAATGCTAACTGAATAACACCAACCACAGAAAACAGCAGTCCATCAAACCAAATACAGTTTCTAGTGTATAGAAAAATGTATCTGTCGCAAAGTCACGGTAGTTTTATAGGGATTTTCTGACAACTCTAGTTCATACAGGTGTCTCCTCAGTGCAAACAGACAGGTGATGAGTGACAGTGCAATGATCTGACAGAAAAAATCAGAGTGTGAGTGAGCAGCTGTCAGCAAAGCTTTTTTTGTGCTAACGTGAGCATTATCCTTCCAACAGTGGAGTATTTGTGTTCTTGGCACTCAGAGACCCATCTAATGTCCGATCCTGTCAGGTGGTTGTTGTGAATGGTGATGGATTAATCCACCTGTCACTCTGTCCGTTTCTATCCAAGCAGCAACTTGAGAAGTCCAATAACTGTCAAATAGCCCATTTTTTAGCTGCAGTTGTACACAACATTTTGGTAATAGAGATTATTTAAAGCTAAATTGTGATATGAGGTCAACAAGGGGTTATGGGATTACATCACAGGGGTTGATTTCACCCTTTTTGCTCTTCCTTTGGACCATTTTCCTGCATGCAGCCAAAGCTCACTGACACACGGTTAGGGAAAATTGCTGAAATTACAAACACATTTCAGCCACAAGACCAAACACTTCTGGTGCCAAAGTCGTTACTTATAAGCAGAAACAAGTGAAACTGAATACTTTGTTGATGTTCATTCATGTAGGTCAGACAAAGCAGAACCGTCTATCTGCACAATAAAGTCTTCAAAGGTTAACATGATGACTCCTCCCTCTCTTTAATTTCCCCCTCTTATTACTATCACTCAGACAGCTTTGCCCAGCATGGCATATTTTAGCCATTCAACATCTATTACCCCATCAGATCAAGTATAAAATAAACTGGGCCATGTGACATGTTTAATGTATCTGACAGCCTTCAACCCCCACACTCCATCACTGCTAGCCAGGATGGAGGATCATAGATTTTTACATTAATCATGAAACATGCAGGATTCACAAATCACCCATTTACTTTGGCGTCTGTCAGAGCTTGTTTCTCCACACTGGCTTGTTGGCTGCATGGCTGTCAGGCTGGTTGATGGACTTACTGGTTTAGCTGTCAGTGGTTAAGGGGCAGCTACAAGTGGAGGCTCAGGAAAGAGTGCTGTAGTGCTTTGAGGTCTACAGTAGTAATGTAGCCTGACATGATGCTCACAGAGTCATCATGAGTCATTTGAGATGTACTTTTGCAGGCTGGTAGGTTTTTACAGAGCTACGGATGAAGAAGAAGAGCGCCACTGAGTCTCACTGACAGGTAACTTGGTTAAGTTTGCGACAGTTCACATTATGTCTCAAACAGTGAAACATTACAAAGAAGCCCACAACTAGAAGCTTATAAAAAAGCATGAGTTGGAACATTACTAACATTTACCGCAGTGTTAGCATTGCAGTCATATATTAAAGAAAACAAGTTACACGTTATACAAACAGGACCTTTGTGCTCTGTTCCTCTGAATGCAGAATGAAGCTGAGAGTAACAGCATGAGAAAGACTTGGAGAAGCGGTCTTTGCCTGTTTTGGCAGGAACTTCATTATCTCAATAAAGCTGTCCCTTGTCCTTGTCTAGTTGGACAATGTTGCATAGCAGGGCACTCTGTTGAATGACAGCAAGAAGGAAGAGCAGGGAGAAACACTCCTGCTCTGTACTGATCAGTTTCATATGACCTTGCTTGTACTTCTTGGGTAATTTGATTGTGGTATTGCCATAAGTATGTCAATAAAGACGGAAAGAGAGAAAAACTGACTGGCTGACTGATCAGTCTTAAATGATTTTTCAAATTACTCTTGCCAGTAGAAAAAGATCCCTTTCAGCAATAGACATCAACGAATGCAGCAGCCTTTTTGTAACAGTACATCATTTTCTTGGTTCAGTTTTACTATTAAATCTGTTTTTGATAGAAGACTAAAAAGGGCACAAAATACCCACGCTGAATTTTTACAACTGCAGAGATTCAAGTGTGGCTCACATCTAGCTAAGGGCAACAACAACAACAACAACAACAAAAAGTTCCTAACCAATTCTTATGCTGCATGCCTTGTTCCAGTGAGATGTATGATTATGTTATTGTTTGCAATTTAAGACAGCAACTCTGCCTTCAGAGCTGATAAGTACCTATTGTGTTTTAAGGTAGTTTATACAAGTCAAAAAACAATGTACATGTCTGCTGGGTGTACCCTGAGATTGCTAGCACAAGAATCAAGTTTATTTACTTAATCTGTTAGCTTTGAAACAGTTCAAAAACAAAACTGGGAAAAGGGGATGTTCATTTCTTGGTTAGTGAAAATAATATCTTAAAAGCAGCGTTAATGTTAATGTTGCATCCCTGCTAAATGCTTAAATAGATACTTGTTCGCAAATATACATTTAAAAATGGTGATAAATAATGTGTTGGACCTAGATTTTGCTTGTTTAAAAAGCCATGCATATGTTTGAAGTTTCCTATCTAGCTTCTTCAGGACTACACCTGCCAGTGGTTAGTAAAACAACTTAAAGGAGAAATTAATGACAAAAGAATAAGACATTTGCTTTAAGAGCAAGCAGACAGTTATAGCAAAACTAGAGGGATATTGAACATATAACAAAGTGAAACCAGACTCTAGAAAATTATTCCAATGTTAATGCTATTACATCCTTGCTCCTTTGTAATTAGAAACTTGTATTCCAAGAAATTTCCAATTTGTGGTTTTAGGATTATGCTACTTTTTAGTAAGTTTGTTTATCTAGCCAAATAAAGGTGTAGTAAACTTTGCAACTACTACTTGTTTAGCAGCTAGCTTAAGAACATACACAGATACAGGAGCAAAAGACAGACATTTTTTATGAACTGGGCAACAGCAAACATGACTCAATATCTGATTTGTATGCAGGTGAAAGCACACCTGTTAACTAAAATGATGTTCACGAGAACAAGAAGCATAAATGCTTTAAGAGACAGGAATATTCATTGGACTGTGTGGACACACAATCTTTGTGAGGTTACAGACTGTGATGTAAGAGCATTAGCACATGAAACAAACAAGATGATGTCTTATTTTAAAACAACCATTTCTATCAGCATAATAATCACACCCATTAATATGCACTAAGCTTTGGGAAGATTAAAGAGCCCGAATCATAATTAGTTCGGCATTTGCAGACCATGAAGGACCCAGCTTCACGATGACCCACTTAGTCCTTCCAGCTGGACCCTGTGATGTCTATTTATCTGTGTTAACATCTGAAGTGAGCTCAATTATCAGACTACACAGGGATGAACTAGAAAACAGCTGAGATGCAGCTAAATTGATAGTATTTTCCCCTAAGATTAGAGGTTTAAGCCTTTGGTATCAAGGTTGTGCAATACAGACCATCTGGTTAGCTCTATGTAAGCAACAATGCAAGGATGTTGGAGTTAAATTCAAGCAGCTTATTGGTGGCAATATTCACTCTGGAAAGACATGGGTATGTATTTCTGTGCCCTTACTCAAGAAATAACAGGTTCAATAAAAAGGGGAAGCAATCTAATGTGAGCAGGGGTGTGTGTGAATGTTAATGACTGCAGGGTTGTGTGTGTGTGCTTGCTTGCGAGGTGAGGACAAACAGGGTCAGTTTAATTTGAGAGAAAATTGATCCAAAATATCCTGCCATGAGCAAAGCTGGGTCATATTTTTTTCCTATTTACTGTTAGCTTAGCCCCAAATAGCTCAGCTCTCCTTCTCCCTCTTGCTGTTGCTGAGCTCAGCAGTGCTGGCTGTGTGTGTGTGGACATAGTGTTTCTCTATGATGTAACGAATTGCAGACTCTTGAACATTCTAAAAATGCAACACAGCTGTTAAAATGGGGATTAAAAAGATGCCTCGTTACCCTCAGTCCACAATTAAATGAATCAATGCAGGATTGACTGTTTCCTGAAGGTTGCAGAAAATATTGTGTATTAAAGACTGAAAGGATGCTTAAATGTGTTACATGCAATAATGATGTGGAATATTTCAAAGAATCAAACATCCAGCATTAATTTGAAACAATAAGAGAAGGGCAAAAAGTAACAAATGTTCTCTCAAAGTGCATGCAAGTTTGCTCAGCCATATCTATCATGTTAATGGTGACTCAAGATAAAGATTAAAGAAAGAAAATTAGGAAAAAAGTCTAATCCTGTTTCCAAAACCCTTGTGCCTTCCTGATCCCTGATCCTTTGTCAGTTTGCTGTGAAGTGGACAGGATGTGGGGTTTTAAGGGAGGGGCAGTAGATCCCTGGACATCCAAATTGGCAATGCCTCAGTTAACAAGGTGCTCACGAGAACCCTGATCAGGTCAATCTCTGTGTCAACTGAGCCTTTGATCTGAGACACTCATGCTAATCTCTTCTATTCTCAGGGTTCTGGTTTCCCCCTTCTCCAACTCTGTAGGGTAGTTTTTAATTTGTGGTCACACGTCTTAAGCACAGCACTCCAAGAGTAGACTCAAAAAGACACTTTGGATAACAGGAGTTTGGTTTAAGTCTGGAGTGACAATGCTACACAGACAAAAGTCAGAGCATTTCAACACCAACAACAGCACCAACCTGAGGCAGTGGGTCTCACACACAAAGAAACACACTCAAGGCATCTTTCTTGTTCTACTTTTTGAAACCCAGCAACAGCACTGCCAGATGAAAGGTACGCTCTGACAGCCGTTTTTACACTGACGATAAAAGTGCAAGCGTTCAAACAAGAGCATTGTAAGATCTCATAGCTACTCACCTGTTGTTGTGGAATTGCTGGAGGAATTCCACTTGGAGCTGCTGGGCCGCCTGCTGAGGTTCAGATCCAGACGGGTAACAGTACGCTTGTTGCCGTTTTTGTCGATAACCTCAGTGAAGATTTTAGGCTCATCTGTGTTGCTGGAGCTGTCTTGTTCAGGGTCTACATCTTTATCTGAGAGCATAACAATGCGGTGGTTGAGTTGTGGGCTGACCTGCTTGGAAGACAGGGGGGAAAGGACTGGGGACATGCTCTGGAGACTGTTGGAGGCAGGGAAAGAGGTGTTGAAGACGCCAGCAAGAGAAGGTGAAGAGGGGCTCTTGAGGTGGGATTTGGTGGGGTAGGGTTCGTTTGTGTGAGACAGGGGCAGCCGAAGCCCATCAGAGAGTTTTCGACCCTTCTTTTCTTTATTCGTTCCTTCCTGGTTTGGTCCTTTCCTCTTGCCATCCTCCTGCTGACAGCTGCTTGGCCCTTGATTAAGCATGGGTGGTCCTTCTGTGTCTAAGCTTGTATGATTGACATGGTGCACTCTCCCTTCTACATCCTGTACTTTAGCCACCACCCTGACCCCTGAATTACTCTGGCTGGTAGCCTTCGCAGTTGATGTATCTTCAGATAATGTTTCATCTAAGGAATCAAACATCTTTATCGGCCTGAGGTTGCTGCCACTTTCCCGCCGTGTCAGACCCTCCATCAAGCTGCAAAAAGATGACTCGTAACCCAGCTCACTGTCATACTCGGAGAAGTCAGTGCAGAAATCCATATCAGGATCAAACACCTTGTTGTCCTCCATGAAGTCCCAACCCTCACGCCCAATTTGGAAAGGCTCCTCCATGGGCAGGATGGGGTTACTGACCGCACTGACGTAAGAGCCGGTGACTGAGCTGTCAGAGACCTGGACAGAGGTAACAGCACCAGGGATCTGTTTCACTTTTGAGGCGGAAGATTTAGACAAATCATTTTGAAAGAGAGGCATGTTTGATGACGTTCCACTTGAAACTTTCTTCTTTATCTTGCTGTGCAGTAAATCCTCAGCGCTGTCCAGCTTTTTACCACCCAACTTCTTCTTTTTTCCCTTGGCTGTAACTTTCTTCTGCTCCAGAGGCCCATCAACAGGAAGGTTGATGCTGCTGATATCTTGAACTCCAGAGGGAACTTCCTGACCCTCTATGTAATCCTGGAGTTTCCCATCCTGGTTACCCATTCTGACCTTATTGGCACAAACCCTACACAGCGATAAGAGGTCTGCAAGCAACTGGTGATGCTCTGCCACCAGCCAGCAGAGCTCTGCGACTGCTTCCTTTGTTGCCTGTTGAGGGTTGAGGAGTTTGCCTGAGGAGTCTGAAGACTGGCCTCTTTGTTCGGACACGGCAAGATCCTCCTTTCCCCAGACATGGTCATTACTGAACCTCTCTGAATGAGGGGCGCGGCTCTTGTATTTGAAGCACGGGGCCCGCCTCTTGGGAAAATACAAGCTGATGTGGCTTAGCTCACGGATGGGTGCATATAGGAGCAACACGGTGTGTGTGCCCTCCATGATGGGTGCCATGTTAATCACTCGAGCACTCTGGGAAAGGAGGGTGGCCAGTCCCCTAGGCTGAGAGACTGAGCGTGGACTGCAGAGGAGGATCTCTGGTTATTCATCACCTGGCTTGTCCAGATGCTGTCAGGGAGAAAGTAGCACAGGATTGTAAATCTGATGAAATGTCCACCAACATGATTGATCTACTTGTGACTTTTACACACTTTAGAGAAAGTTTAAGATTAGACAGATGGATAAGATGCCCAAATTTTAAAAAACATAAAACAAAAATTGAGATACTAAAAAAAATAAACCAAAGATACTAAAAGAAAATTAAGCAGCTTCTAATCCCATACTTTTATTTAAACATTTCTTTCTTGTTTGGAGTAAAATAATCTAAAATCTACAATATAAAACAAATAATGTAAAAAAGAAATTGTCCATAAGTTAAAAATTAAATCATGGAAAAATGGCTGTTGAGTCACAGAAGTCAAATCTTTGACTCTCTAATTTCAAAATTTTGACTTATCCTCTATCATTTTGACTTTAAAGCTCATACTTTTGACTTTTTATCTCAAAACTTTGACTTAATGTCTCAAAAATGTCAGGTTTGTATCATAACTGTGCTTTTATCTAAAAAAATTTAGACTCTATCTCGAAATTTTGACTTTGGACTTTTTACCTCATAACTTAGACATTTCATCTCAAGATTTTGGCTTTTTATCACATAATTTCGACCTTTTATTTCAAAATTTCAACTTTTTATCTCCAAACTTTCAATTTATTTTTCTCAAAATTTGACTTGAAATTGAAAAAATAAATAAATAAATAAATATTCATGTCATGACCACAATGAAAAGAGGGGTACCACTGTACATGTGCACTTTCAAAATATGTAATAATTTTACTACCAAAAAGGAGATCATGTCCATGCAAAAAGGACATTTGATCACCCTTGATTATATGTTTTAGCATTTTAAATATCCAAAATATCTCACAAATATCCAAATACCCTGCAGGCTAAGGCTAGTTTTAGTTCTTAACCATTACTACTGCTCCTTTCCCAGGGGCAGGCCCTCATTTCCCAACCAAACCTACTTCTTCATTAAAAATTAAAGATGTTCGACCCAGCATGGATTTGAACAGTAATTCTGTAAACTTACCTCCCCAAAAATAATCTCTCTACGTCCTCTGCTTTCCTGCATAACTAGATGAAACACTACTAAACCGCAATTCATCAACATTTCACAGGCTGCCGCATAAAACCCGAGTGTCAAACCAGGTGACGACACATGCAGAGTCCCGTGCTGTCGCTTTCATGTGCGTTTAGCAGCAAAGCAGACACATATTTCATACGTCCTTTGGTGCCTTCCCTCAATATTTCGCAACATGTCTTAACTGTTTACATCATAACATAATCCCGTGGGTTACTGTCACCTTGCAACCAACACGAAAGCAATGATCAGTGTTTGAATGTCAACATACAGTATCCTGCAAGGGTCATGCAGCTCACTAAACTCTCAAGTTAGAAAATTTTTAGCCAATTTATCAGAAATGACATGACAAGACTGACCAACTCCGCAGCAGCCACATATCTGCCTCATGTGTATGATTAATTAAAGGCTGGCTTTATTTCAGTAAACTACACCTGCAGCAGGTATGCTTAAAGTCGAGTAACGGTTTGATATGAGATAAATAGTTTCTTACCCGGTGTGGTTGCGTGGTAAGTATTTCTTCACATCTCTGCTCTGACACCAGCCAGTGTTCACCGCTGCTTCACTGAGGTACCGCAATGAATGACGGGACTTCCAACCAATCACAGAGCTCAGCGCCGGCTCGCTGCTCTCTGATTGGCTCTCCTTGTTCCACACTCAGCCAACAATTTGAGCCAGTGCAGCTGCAGCCCTCAGGTAGGCCGTGTGTGATCCATGACTGCGTGTCCTTCGAGCAGAAAGGAGCTGTGCCAGAAATGGGTATGAATTATGTTTCTAATATTGAATAGGATTTCGGAGGCTAACGTTTGCACAAAGTCACACACGTAGAGAATCAAGTATAATGTAAAGCACCTGCTCTTTGAGGCTCTTGGTTATGTGATTTGTTACAAAACAGAGACACCTAGTGGCTGACATGTATACTGCATCCATTTACACTTTCATTCAGACGAAAGTAACATGGCATCCCCTAAATTATTGATCTGTGTAGGTCCAGCTATATTTGTATCTCAGTTAGAGGAGCTTCCATGTGTTTGTGTATAACACCTGATTACACCCTATTTTTTCTGAACAAATTTTGAAAATAGGTAAAACTGCTAAAGAAAGGGAAATAAACAGAACTGGGAAGATAGTTTACTTAAAATTAAAGGAACACATCAGAGCTTGGATGTTCTTTTTGTTCTCAAATTTTGACAAAATTGCCACTGACATAGCATCAACATCAACTCTGTGAAATAAACTTTTATGATAGTGTGTTACCACACAAAAATGTTCATTTCTTTTCCTTCTTTTTAATTAATTTTACTTTGAATTCAAGTTCTTATTCATCTTTTCAGATGCTTGATACATGGTAAACTTAATGAGTTTCTCAAGAGAATTAGTTCATGAATAAATGTATCAATAAATGAATTAATAAATTAAATTAAACAAAACAAAATAAAGCAGCAAAGGCAACTGGAGAAAAATGTTTCTTTGATTATTTGCGTGATAAAGACAAAAAGTTTTTCGCCTACATGCATCTTTACAATTTAACCCTTTTCTTAAGATCTGACGTTACTTATCTTGTCATTTGGAGCAACCTGAGCCGGTTTTCTGTGATTAACACTTGATTACCCCTTACATACTGTTACCGTCACAGCATGGTTTCCTGTGTTGAGCACTTTCCCCTTGAACTCTGTCACCAGTCCCATGAAAAAATATGCACAAACATGGCCTGCCTGTGCAGTTTCAAAATACCATAAAACAACCATTTGGTTTTTGACTCACACTGGCAGATCCAAAGTTCATGTCAAATTATCTATCTGATGTCAAACCTTCTCAAAGCTCAGTTTAACTTTCACCATCTTGACAAGGTATAGTTATCACAGGATAAAAAGCTTTAATCAACCAATTAATCAATATGAATGATCAAACCCATCATGTTGTTCTTAAAATAATATATAAATAGTTTTTTTTACTTAAGAAAAGTAAAGAAAATCAAGCCATTATTACCAAAAACACAAGAAAACAACCTGGTATTAGTTGCTGTCACCAAAATCTAGTAAATTTAATGTTGACATCCCTGTCTGTTTGGGGCTTCTGTAGCTATACATGGAAGCATACTCATGTACAGTCCATACGGTTATTAGTTTTTAAGTGATAAATATTGTTACTTGTTGTCTAGTACTTTTAGCACAGGGTGCCCCAATCAATAACCAGAGAGGTTTACAGAATTTATGATGCAGCTGATGTTGAAATTGCCCACATAAATTAACTGGAATATTTTAGATGAATATTACAAGGGCTACTGAAATATGCATGTTATCATTAGACTGCTTGTTTCAACTGGCTGTTAATTGGGCAATAAAGACAGGAGAGGGGGGAGATCATTTGTCATCATTAAGGAAAAGGGACAAGGGGCCTAATTGAAAAGAAAGGAAGAGGGGAAGGATGAATTACTAAAAAAAAGAGGATAAATGGTATTCACTATGAGGAGGGCAGGTGCCAGCTTGCATTGTGGACACTAGAGGGGGCCATCACATCAAAGTTATGAAGCATATGTGCTTATTTAACCTAGTGAGTGGGCTTCTTAATGCCATGACTGAGACAACTGTGACTCAACTGTGGTTAACCAGGGACCAGACAGATCACTGTCACTGTATCCAGTCCTCAGGAAAAAAGTGAAATGAATTAACTTTGTAGTCAGTCATCTTTGCTCCAATTCACCACCACAGTAGGGAATAGGTTTGGATGCTGCGTAAAATAAAAAAGGTAGAATTTTATGGATTTTAATTAATTGTCACCCCACATGTAATTGTAAATATTGCAAAGATTTGTCAAATAGATTTTAAGCTAAAGGATTCGGCTTTGTCATATTTTTTCATCTTGATTTCAGGCAGCCCAGTCTATCATCTCAACTCTTACAGAGTGTATAGAATATGGTTTGAAATTGCCTTGCCAAAATATAAAATGTCTTGCTCTTGTGCGTTTGGAGGCACATGAGGCTTCAAAATTTGTATGGGTTGCCCCGTATTAAGGGTGCCTTCCTTAGAGAGCAACCTTTTCGTAACATGGACATGACTACAATCCCATTATCATCAAAAATGCTGGCTCTTGAACAGTGTGCTTATAAAAACATAGTGGTTGCACTCCTTTTAGAACAGATGATAATGAGTCCATTTTCAAAAGAAAATGCAAATTTTGAGTCGTCAATCATCAAGAAAACGTTCCACCCTGTGGCACTCCATCTCAAATAGGCCAGTTTTAACCTGCATCCTTTGACCCAGTGATAAACTAAAATCCAAGAGTTGCACAATGACACATGCCACACACACACACAGGTTTGATTCCCCAACTGGGCAGGTGCCGTCTGTGTGGAGTTTAACATGTCCTTCCTGTGTGTGTATGGGCCCTCTCCTGGTACTCCAGCTTCCTCTCACAGTCCAAAAACAGGCTTACCAGGTCAGTCGGTCGATGGATGGATGGATTTTGAGCCTGTGCAATGATTTCTGCTCCAGAGTCATGTCTATTTTTAATGCAGTGCCACCCGGGGGCCTGAAGATCATAAACATGCAGAGCTTGTTTTTGGCCGTACCCCTTTTCCTGAAATTCTTTGTGATTGGAAATAATTTAATGTTCCCTTTTGTCATCATAATAAAATAAAAAGCACTAAAAATACACTTTGTGAACTTTTTGAGATGTTTGTCTACTAACTTTTCTAAAACAATGTCTAAGGCAGTGGTGTCCAACCTTATTTTGGCCATGACCCCATTTTTACGTCACAATTTTCCAGCAACCTCAAAGACATTTTATTTCTGGAATTCATGTCTCAGCAGTAGTATGTGCCACCTCCAAGAACACTTTCAGTGCTCACTGTCACAGCCAGTGACATGCATAGACAGTTTGAAAGGCAAGAGAAAAAAGGCAAATACAGCAAGTGTTTTGACTCCCAAGAGGGCTGTTTGGTACATGTTTTAGCTCCCAAGATGGCACTGTGGTGTGTGTTTTGGCTTCCAGGAGGTTAATTTATCATTTTGTAACCAGCCAAGGAGGCAGATTATTGTTGTTCACCAACCAGGAAGGCATTTGAGGATTTGTTTTGGCTCCCAGAAAGGCAGTTTGGCAGACATGTTGTCTCCAAAGGGGGGCACTTTGGAGCGTGTTTTAACATCAACACCCCCCCAACTGGTCTCACCACATACTTACATAAAAATTATATGCAAAATGTAAATAATACCTCAAAATATTAGCTAAATTAATGTAGATATTGAGTGAATACTAATGGTCTCCAGAGCAAGTTGGAAAACCCCCACACATTAAGGGGGACATAAAAATCCCCTGGACATAATTTTACGACAAAAAAGGAGGACATTTGGTCACCCTAAACCACTGTTCCTCAACCTTGGGGTCGTGACCTCACATGTGGTCACCTGGGAGTCAAACAGTGTCCCCTTAAATGCCTGGAAACTGATGAAGAAATTACTGATACAAATATTTTTCTTATTTATTATTATTCTTTTTAAAATCAAAACACAACACACTGAACAACTGTATTCTATATGTGTTAGTATTTAGTTAACATTTTATTATTATTACTATTTTAGTACTTTCAATACTTCATTATAAAGCGTTTTTGTATTTTTAGTATCTTAGTACTTTAGTATCCAAGCAATTTGTTTTAATTATTTTTTCCTGGATTTAGTATTGTAGCATTTTAAGCAGTGAACTACATTTACACTGAAATTTGTGCAGTTTTTATCTTACCTTTTTCTACAGTTGTTTCTATTGTTTATTGCCTTATGTGCCTTTAATTGTTCCTTAGGGATAGCTTATTTTTTTGAATTTGAAAGTTCCCTTTGTATAAGGTCTATATCCCAATCAGGGAAATATGATGGTCACTTTGTGCACTGATTCAGGCTACTTTGTAAATACAACACAGCATAAAAAAAAAAAAACTAAAATTAAACTGTGATGGGCAGTAGTTTACAGCTAATCACTCATGTATTCACAGCACACACACACACACACACACACACACAGCAGCCCAGGGGCACTGACCATGGTGCTGAACTTTGACCAGCACTGGAAACAGCAGCTGACATGATTAGTATGATCACTGTGCAGCAGGGGCTTGGAAACAGGGCGGGAAACGAAATATGAAAGAGAAACGCGTCGTGCAGGGATTTTGAAACAACAATTATCACGCTCGTGTTTAAATATTCCCGCTTGCTCTGTTGTATCTATCAGGTCTTCCAGTGACGTCGAAGATAAAGACCCCGCTGCTGCCTCTCAGCTACACGACGTGGCTTCTCCCCGTTTCCCTGCCGCCTCACCGTCCCCAGTCGCTCCAGCCCACCGATGCTGACACACACTCCTCCTCCGGGCGGCGAGCGGCGCTTGAGCACAGGGGCTTGACAGACACATGCTGCGGTAGTCTACCCCACTGAATGGCCGTGGATTAGCCATATATGCTAATATCGATAGGAGAGAGAAGCCAGTGGAGGCTTCCCGAGTCTGAACAGGCTCCTTTGCAGCCATGGCTGAAGGTGGAGAAGGAGAGGATGAGATTCAGTTCCTCAGGACGGTAAGTACATTTCCTACTGCATGTAGTTGAAGCGCTGCTCCGGCTGCTGTGCAGAAATGTGAAGCTTCCTATTCCTTGTGTGTGGGATTATGACTGTCGATTGTCTGTCACTTGGTGTAATTCACACAGGTTATTTCGTCTTGTATCCTGTGATAACTCCCTGCATTCTTGCAGATCTTGGTGGCGGTGATAGTGCTCTATTGTTTTTGCGCATGGCTCACTGACAGCTATTGTCTCTTCTGCAGTCTCTGTCTCCAGAAGTTGACAGCACATGCTATGAAAAACTTACACATACACTTTGCTGCACCTTTTTGTTCAGGATTGTGAATAACAATTGGAGAGGGGTTGACTGTTGAAATACTGTGATTTACTTGTAAACAACACATGAACCAAAAATCTGAAATTGTAACAAATGTCTTTGAGAAAAAAGGGAGTTGTAAGCCAGCGTACAGCATGCTGTATAATATATTCAAACGTGGTAACCGGGCAGTGTAGGCTGCCAGTCCAGACAGTCACCCCAGGGTTCCTGTGCAGCAGCTAAGGTCTCTGCAAATGGACTGGGAACAACATTTTGTCATAAATACAGTATCACTGCATCCAGCTAGAATACATCATACTTGTTGAAAAAAAGCTGATACAACAGACGTTAATGTATTAAAGAGACTGTAATTTGGGATTAAACATTACGTACAGACTTGTCTACAGTACTGCACTACAGTAGAATATTTATTGGCAATGCACTTGTACTGAAAGGCTGTGTTTACGATTAGAAATGACTCCCTGTAGCAGAGAGGGGGAGACTTTTCTCCCTTGACAAAGATATATGATGACATTATGAGCTCATGTATGGTCAAATGCATTGAGTGGCATGTCAAATCTGAAAATACTCACACATCCAGGATGGATGAAGGGGCAGAGTGCTGGAGCTCTTCCAGACAGACCCTGAGACAGTAGGCGGTGTTGAATTGCACATATCCCTGGCACTGCTGCCTGTGGTTTCCCTTTATTAAGCTGCTCACCGATGCACAACATGCCACTTACTTTGAGGTAAATGGAGCAGGGGGTTTTGTCATTTTTATTTTAACTTTTTATTTTTAACTGCAGTAATTTTGTATATATTTGGTGGGATTTTTATCTATGTCCCATTTCCAAGGCTTCTTTGAAACATTTTATGAAAGATTCTGCAAATAATAGTTTTATGTGTCGAAACAGTGTCAAAATGTCACCAGTGATTGAGGCAGATATTTGCGTCTTCAAAACTCTGACTTCAGGTATCAAAAAGGCATAAACAAGTGATTGTGAGTGACAACATTTTTCTTTTCAAACCAAGTACAAGCACTTACATTGGAGTACTCACCAACACCAAGTACCAATCTGAATACTCAACAACATCATTGCGCTTCTAATGTGACTTTGAAAATATCTTTCATTTCTTCGATTTCTCAGTTTAACTAATGACATGAAGACTATGGTGCACCTGCACATGTTGCTGACATCTTAATAGTCAACAGTCCTCTACCTGGGCGCCAATGAAAAACCAACTTGCTTACAGTGGTATTCGGTTTCATAGTACTCGGTGTACTTTTACGAGTACGCATACGAGTACTTCAGCGTGGTATCAACATCCCTGGCTGAAAGACTTACCTTTTCTCAGCAAACATAAAAATATCACTTCCTTTCACTCAGTAAATGCTGATTTTTCTTCCCTATTTTTCCTTACAGCCCCCCAACCTTTTAACCACAGCACACAGAGGTCACCACATCAGCATGCCTGCCACTCCAGAAAAGAGCTGACATTTCAGCACCGCTTCTCTCTTCTTTTCTGGGCTCGGACTTAAATGCCAGCAATCCACAATCAGGATTTAAGAGACAAGCTTCACAAGAGTTGTTGATTCAGTCCGTTTCTGTTTGTTTGACTGTTCAAGTTTTCGCTGGTGACTCTTGATGGTTTTACGTAGCTGTAACCCCAGGAGCAGAAATGAAATAACATTGACTAATAGAGAACCGCTGTTGCTTTAAAAAGGGCTTAGCAGCTTGTTGCATCCCTCCACACAGGGAAGCAGCTGACAGGCTGGGTGGTGTTGGTATAAGGTTGCAGTGAGCATGCTTGATGTTTATGAGGGTAAAAGTGTGTGCTTGTGTGCGTATTTATGTGTGTGTGTGTGTGTGTTTGTGCCTGTATGCAAGCGAAAGTGCGCGTGTGTGGATGTGTGTGTGTTGAATGCAAATGCGGAGCTGTTGCTGTGTGGTGCAGTCAGGCTGCACCAGACGTGCCACAGCAGAGCACAGTGCAGAAATTATTCATCAGGCCAAGCAAGGCACAGCTGAACCACTCAGTGTAGAGGAGCAGAACAGATACACACGAGTATGAACATGCACACACATACAAGCCCACATTTAGCTTGACTTAAGCCAGTCCTGCAGAAACAAAAGCTCAGATGGATACACATATGCTCCTTCAAACACATTCATGCATACACTGTTGCTCTTAACAAGTGATGTTGTGTTGTACTTGTAGATACAACTTCTGGTAACTTGACTTTTGTGAGGGAATCGGACCTCTTATTGATGAACATATATCATAATTTCATCATTACTTTAGACACTAGAAAACATGAGACATGGCTTAGAACAATTTAAGTAGATAAATGTAAAAGGAAGCTTTAATTATTTGACTGTATGTTAAGATGGATGATGTGTCCCACCTCCTTTAACTATATTACAGTTTTAAGCATGAAAGTGGCTGTGAGGAGAATCTGTATGCGGTAGATTGTAGTGACTCTATTGACTTGTGCAAACTGTGGTGAGGGATTTGTTTTGAAAACGAAAGTGAAAGTGAATGGAGATCGGATCTTCCTTTTAATACCACTTTGCCTTATTCAAGAAAACTTATTACCAGATACTATGCAACAAGGTAATGTTTTTATCAACAGTTACATAAGACTGTTGTCTGCAATTTGAGTTTGTAGTCTAGGAGCTACAGTACCTGCATTTGGTGCTACTCACATCACAGTACTCTGAGACGTATCAGTACCAATGTTGGTGAACAGCTTAGCACATGTTTCAGCCTCTGGCTTATGTTTTAGCCTTTAGCCCATACCCTACCACTCTCCCATTTAGCTTTCTTCTACTCTTCTGTCCTTTTTCTGTCAGACAGTCTGTTAGTCTACTGTTATTACCAAATAAATCTAAAATAAATGGTTTAGCTGAGAAAAACACATAAGTCTTTTCTCATTGCTAAACTTAGTCAGCCGGAGTAGAGTTGTCATGGAGACTACGAAATGCCGTAAATCAATCTGGTTCAGTCCAACCTGATCGGGATGCTAGAAATTAGAAAGTAAAGTACAATGGCAACTGGTGTACTCGGAGATGGTACATTTAGGATATTTCAGAGGGATTTTTGATTCAGGTGTTACAATCTATCAAACTCTGCTCTAAACTTGCTTTTTCAAAGAACAATAGGTTGGAAAACAGCCAGTGAGGATATGTAGAGGCAATATTTCTTGCTGGAGCCAGAATGTATCTTGTTATTAAAGCCAGGGAGCTTGATAAAGCAGTCTACAAACTGCCTTTTCTCTAACAACGCAAAGTAATTTCCCTGGAGTGAGAGCAGAAATTACCCCTGCCGGACTGCTGCCTATAAACCTCAACTCAGTGGGAGGAAAAAGGAAGGGAGGAGAGCAAGGATACCTCAGCCACAGGTAATTTGATGTTGCAGGGAGAGGAACAGTGCTGATGGGGAACTAGGAGACTCAAAGGAAAGCCTCCCCCAAACTGCAGTTTAATATCAAAGGGGGCAAGGGTCTGCACCGAGAGTTTAATAAGACTGCATACTCTTCTTCATTCAGCCTGTTTGGAAGTCAGATCTGTGCTCAGATGCACCAGCTGAAGCTTCACAGGCTTCATTATAAGAAGTATACTGAATAAAATATCAGCTTATGGTAACATAGCTCAAGCTGCTCATTATGTAAGGCTTGTTTTCTAAATGAATTGCTTGCCTACTGTGCTGCTTTGTGTCATTTGAGCAGACAGAAAGGAGAGGAGAAAGAAGGAAGCATGAAAAACTTCTGTTCATCTCATGCAGGTTTTACTCTGAATGAATTCAACCTATTGGTACAAACCTGGTGTAGCATGCAGAGTGAGCTTCCACATGCAGAGTTTCTCTGCAGCCAGGTCCCCTGCCAGGCGTACATCAAATCCTGATGATCTATTATCAGTTTGAGTGGGTGTAGCGACTTTGAAAAGGCCAGACTGGGTCTTTGACTAATGCTCAGTGGCAGGCATCGCTTACGATGTTTATTTGAAAGGTGCTGGTTTCACTCTGCATCTGGTTTAGGAGTGTTAATGAGACATAACAGAGGGAATGCATGCAGCCAAACATGCAGAAAAGGAAAAAAATGCTAACCCCCCCCCCAAAAAAACCCCAAACAAACAAGAAAACCAGGAGCATGTAGCAGTGAAGGGTTAATTTTGGCTATGCTATCTGCTGGTGACATCAGTGCCAGAGCTCGCTGCCTCCTCACCCACTCCTCCTCTTTGAATACCCTGCTGGGTTATTCCTTTGTTGCTCCTTTTCCCTTTGCATCTCTCCTCTCTTCTCTGTTCTATCCTCACACATTCAGTCTCAATATATCACATTTCCTATACTTTTGACTTTTATCTCCCTCTTTTATCCCCTTTCCTTTGCATATGAATAGCTTGTGCTTGTTTGTGAATCTATATATCAGAGCTATATTTTTATCTGGAGGATACTACCCCCAGTTAAAGGCTTTATACCATGATGGGAGGCTGTACCTACGTGCTGCTCCACACTGGCCCAGAGGTAGCTTAAGTTGCCCTTGATGTGAGGTGTGCTGTCTGGGGTGTAGTCTCCTGACTACAAAACTGGAAGCATCTTGGGGAAGAATTTTCCAGTTGTTGCTCACCTATATTACAGTTAGTGTCCAATATCAAACTTGGCTTTTTGTTTTTAATTTACCTATTATGTTATTTGATTTCATGTTAAATAAATTTGGCCCTAGTAGTATGCCCAAAACACTTCTCTGCTCCCTCTGTTAGTTAGTCACTTGCTCTGTGTATAATTATTAGAGATTACCATGAAATTATTCCCACTGATGGGAGTTCAGTTCAACACTTCATTGCAATCCTCCTGACACTAAGGAGAGGAGCTTTAATGTTATTATGATGAGGTTCTGCTGTCATTTCATGGTTGGATTCAAAAAGTAATAGCTCAGCTTCATTAGCAACCAGTGGCATTTTGAGAATAATGGTGCAGATTTGAGTGAAAAGATTCTCTCTGATGAAGAAACAATTCTTTTCATTAAACCAGTGAGATTTCTTCTTCTCACGCACACATGCTTTTATTCTGATTTTTCTTAGCTTGTATATTTGGCATCAGTTTTTTTTACCAGCTGTTACAAAGATAGAAAAGGGATGGATTTATATATTTGTGAAATACCTTTTACTTCGGCTGACTGTGAAATTGACTTGATTATATGCAAGATCTCTCTCTGAATGAGGTGCATTTGAACTGCTCAAAATGCTGAGTTGCCACACATACAGCGCAGTATCGATCCTGGCTCTTTTTCTGCACTGCACACGTCATATACTTCCACATATGAATAAGCTACACAGAATCGATTTCTCCATATCTCTTATTTGTCTCACTAACAATCCCCAATATTGCACTTTTAGAAAAGTGGTTAGTTTTAGTTAGTTTAAGCTTTAATGTGCCCTGTTGTTCAGCAGGGACCTGTTTCTGTGTGTTGTGTGATGAAGATGGACAGATGAGATAGGCCAGTGATGTAGAGGGAATTAAGCCAGCCAGCCGGCCCACAGACAACCCGGTGTAAAGCTGCTGTAATGAGCTATCGATCGTGCCACCAAATGAAGAAATTTCCTCAGTAATGTCAGTGGCATGCAGTAAGCAGGCCTGATTGATCTGCAGTTTCAGAACATGAATATTTAATCTGGAATGGTGGGATGCTATCACCTAAAGAAGACACCAAAATCTTTGGCATTTATGTTTTTACCTTTACCTTTCGTTAGAGAACTCCTTCAATTGGGCCATTGTTAACATCCTGATGGGATAAACTCTTGGTTTAGATACAATACTGCTGATGTGGGCTGCAATGAATTATTTCTATTATCATTTATCTGTTTACTTATTTTTCAACAGAATGACGGCGTTGTCTTGAAGCAACTTACCTAACAAAGAAAAGAACAATCTGATGAAGACTTAACTGCTTTAAGTTAAAGCAAATGTATAACACAGTATAACATAGTAGAACATAGTATAAGTAGAGACAGAGCAAAAATGTTTATTCAGTTGTTTTGCATATACATACCTCATACCACCCCCACATTAATCAGCCTCCCAGTTGGGCCATCCCTTGACCAAAAAGTCTGGAAAAGCCCCTCTTAGGAAAATCTGCCTCACCCAATGAAAAGAAAAATTGCTCAGACCTCCGAAGGTGTGCTGTGGTATCTAGCACCAGCGGATCCATAATGTACTGGAAGTTTAGGGACATAGATGCTCTGACCCAGTCCCTGTTTGGTCCATGTCAAAACCACTCGTCTACTTTCCATTCTTTCAACACACCAACTCCAAGAGTTCACTTTTTGCCCAACATATCCCACCCCCTGACAGGCACTGTTGTAAAGATATTATTATTGTGAGGAGGAAAACAGGCAATCATAGTATGAAACTCTACAGCACAGAACTTCAGTTATGCAATGTGTTCTGTGCTCTTTTTGAATTAGTTTGTTTATTATCTTTATTTTATTTCATCTATCCCTCTAATATTTTATCCATTATACAAATACAAAGTAAAGGATTAAAAGCATTTCATCTATAAAATGTGTTTGACAAACAACTGGCTAACACACTTGTTGAAATATTTTGTGTATTCTCATTAAATGACAACAACACTTGCATACTTGAGTACTATTGTTTATTTATAACAAATTCATTAGCATTTAAAGGGGGCACCACAAATGTTACCAAAACAGTTATTCTTTTATTGCTCCAGTTGAATTCTTCTGGAGACAAAAACATATTTCTTCTTATCTGACCAAAAAGAGCTTATGTCAACAACCCAAACACCCTTTTTGGTTTTTCTGTAGCTTCTTTTGTGCTTCAATGAACTCCTGATATCAGCGGCTGGCTGCTTTGGACAACCAACAATGCAGTGCAATTAATCCTCCAAGCTCCACTGACAGTAAACAGCAAACACAAAGATTCCTACGCACCACTTCTGCTTCTTTCAGACTTTTTATTTCATTGTAGTTCACTCGTTGCTGAGAGAGACTGTCTGTGGTCTGTGAAACATCACAATAATCAAATAAGTGCTTGTTTAGCACACATGTTTAGTAAAACTCTTGTTATGCTTTCTGTTTTTTTTTTCACTTCTACTCAGCAGAGTAACTGTTACCCACGAAGCACTTAACACCATAAGGCTAAGTGAACAACACTCACCAGCAGCTACCGTTAGCCCTGTTAGCACCATCTCTGCTTCTCTTTCCCTCTCCTCTTGGCAGTAAAAGTGTACTCACACAGTCATGATTTCATTTCTTCTTTGTTTTGTGGCTTGTCATTATACAAGTTGGAGAGTATCTGTCTTTTTTTTTTCACTTAATTTTCTCTCTAAATTTCCAAAGTTGCTTTATTTGCATTTTATCAAACCAGAAAGTTAGTTGGCTAATTACGAAGGAAAGGTTGCAGCTCATTTGCTATCTTTATAGCTTGTGTTTGCTTTAAAGCTGGCAGTTTTTGGCCTCTGTAAACAAATGAAATGCTTTGTATGCTAGCTTTAAAGTGGGTCCCTTTTTTGCCGTTAAGGAGAGCTTGGCTAACCATATTCTTTAGATCTTGTCTTGGTGCTAAACTAAGCTAACTGGTCTAATCGAGTGTGCCATTTTTTGGAATGTTAGAAACAATATTTAGTTAATTAAAAGAGCTTCAGAGTTGTTGGTTGCAGGATTTTTTTTCCTTTAACAAGAGAAAAACTACCCTTTCTTCTGTGTGAGTGCTAAGTTCAGCGAACCACCTGCTGTCTCCACAGCTACCTTTCAAAAGACAGACATGTCAGTTCTAGGGATTTTATTATCAAAGCCTTGGCAAGGGAGCAAATAAGAGCATCCCCCTAAATGTTTGACATATCCATCAAGTTTATCTTGATTCAGGTGTGTGGTGGAGCTGGCAGAGGAACAAAAAGAAAGCACAGACGCTGGAAGACTTTGCTTTTGTGGGGTCCGTCTTGATCAGAAAGCAGGCTTGTTTTTGCTAACAAGGCCATCAGTTTGGTCTGACTGCCTGTTTTATCACTGATTTTTCACTCATTTGGAAATGACACAGTGAGTTGGGAAGCACTTCATCAATTATACCATCCTGGAAGGTGTCACTGTTATCTGCTGCATTACCCAAAACAAACCAGAGAATCACCTCTTCAATTCTAATCAGCTGCTCGGCTGTGATGGCACTGACTCCATCTCACATGAAAAAGCTTTGCACGTCAACCCTCTGATTCAGATCTGAATCTGAACCAGAAAGACGCTCTCCAGACAGTTGTATACATGTCACTAAAATTAATAAACTATCACAGGCACATAATGGTTTGACATAAGAAACGCACATTGCTAAGGCAAAATTCATTGTATCTGTCGGTTCACTTCTGAAAGTTTCTGAAACCTTTTCTCTACCTGTGCATCTGTTACCACAGAAACCACTGCTTCTGAAATATTACCAGGGATAAAAATCATTAAAACCCTCACTTCTTTACCTCTGGTGAATCATTCTCCTCCTACATGAAGCAGCTCTGGTATCTGCTGTAATTATGTCCAATGGTCTGTCTCTCCACTGTGTCCCTAATAGGCCATTTAGAGGACTGCAATCTGCTGCTGTTGTGGCTCACTTCAGATGAGAAAGTTGGCGTCTTTCTCTGAGTATACAGAGTTTTATAGAAAACCTTGATAGTCATCTGAAACTGTATCACTCAATCGTTATACTACAGGCAAGGTGCAACCAGTGTATGTTCATGAAGAATCTAATTTAAATGAGGTTGTTTAAAGATGTCATTTACTGGATCTTAGCACAAAGGTGCACCTGAAGTACCAACGATTGCCTTGCTGAGAAAACCCAGTGATGTTTCTCCCCCCGGGCAGATGCCAAAGTCCCAGCCTTTTCATCTGATATCGACAACAGTGACGTTTCCACCTCATAAAAGATTCATACCTCTTTAACAACCTCTGCATCGCGCTACACCAGCACAGACGAGGCAATATCACCCTCTTTATTGGGCCTAGTTGCTGCAGAGTCAACAATGTGTGCTATAAAAAAATACTCCATCCTGCCTTGCCAGCATGCAGGGTTCAAGATGGAGATTCAGGAAAATCGCACATACATGCATTCTTACACATATTCTAACCACATTACTTGCTTCATGAGTGGACCACATATTTTCACTTTTATTTCCTGCAAACTGCAGCTGTTTGGTTGCTTCCACTTTCATTTGGGACTCTGCGGTGTTGCTGTGAAGGGGAAACTTTTATAGGTAGGTTAGCCTGCAGGTGAGAGAACGCATTGAGACAGTGGAGCATTTTTTATACCCATACTGGGCCGACTACCTCTGCAGCACTGCTGAGATTTTCTCAGCTCCCCGCGCACTGCTTCCTCTGTAGGAAAAGTGTTTCTGTGACTGTAAGGCTGACAAGCTGGCTCCTTAAAAGCCCCCAACTAAGCTCTTAATGGCCTTCCACTGAAATGTATGACAAATCAGTTTACTGCAGCTTGATATTTGAGGTAGTAAAAATGGTATGATAAGAGTTTGTCTGTCTAACACATTCTAAGAGGTGAAGCAACTGTTTTTTAAGCACATTACAGCTTTAGTTTTTCTACCTGTTTTTTGTGCCATGTGACTAGGGGTGATGTGTATCCTCCCAAATTTGAGAATTCTCACCAAATCAAAGTGATATTTTCATATTCAATCCTTTCCTGAGTCTCAGCTGGGCTTCATCTATGACACCAGACCCTCTTACTTGGGCTATTTCATCAGTCCATAAACAAATAATCTGACATAGGGGCATCACGGCAACAGTGAAATCGTTGCTCTATTCTATATCAGAGGAGCCCACTGAAACTATGCTTGCACACTCAGATGAGTTTTGATCAGGTCAGAACCATTAATTAACTCAGAGGAGCCAGGACTTCATGCATATGGTCCATAAATGAAATACTTAAGATACAATTATGCCGTCTGGGTCTGGGTTCTCAGTCCTGCAATTAATGGATGAAATTCCAATAGAATTATACATATAGTGGCTGGATCACTCGCACATTACCCAGTATGCCTTATGCATGAGTAAGCTAACCCTTGAGAGATATAGAAAAGGACATAGTAGGCATAAAATGATAAATTTACTTACTTTCTTGCTAGAGTTAGATGAAATGATGATTACAGCTCTTGTGACAGTTCATTAAAAATGAAACTGGAGCCAGCAGATGGTGAATTTACATTCAGTTTAGCATCATTAGGGAGAAACAGCTAGCCTGTATAAAAGAAAAAGAGCCTACCACCAACATATCAAAGCTTGCTAATGAAAATGTATGATCCTGCTTTCTGGGACTCTAGGAATGACTATTAATATTATTATTTACTTTCTCTCCCAAGGGCTGAGCTGGAGCTAGGAGCTGCTTAACTTCACACAGGAAAAATACTTGAGCTTTGGGAAACAAAAATGATGAAAAAAAAGTTACCTCTTAATCTAGAAAGCTGAATGTTGTTTTGTATTTGTTTAATTTCATTAAAATTAAAAGCGTGGAGCCTTGAGGGTTGCCTGAACTCAAAGACATAAAGACCCAGAGTGCAGGTTGTTAAAAATTTGAGTTTCGGCTTTGTTTCCGTCTCTGCTCAAGCCCCACATTAAATGGTCAAACATTAGAAAGGTGTCCACCTTGTTTTGATAAGTCCAAAATAAAATCAAAACCCTTTTCCCTATAAAACTACAACTCCAATTCCAATGAAGTTGGGACATTGTGTAAAATGTAATTAAAAACAGAATACAATGATTTGAAATCCTCTTCAACCTAAATTCAACTGAATGAACCACAAAGACAAGATATATAGTGTTGAAACTGATAAACTGTATTGTTTTTGTGCAAATATTTGCTCATTTTGAAATTGATACCTGCAACAGGTTTCGAAAAGACTGGGACAGGGGCAACAAGAGACTGAGAAAGTTGACGAATGCTCAAAGAACTCCTGTACTTCTATGAAAAGACTGGTCAACTCTGAACTGGAGGAAATGACACAGTGGCATACTTTATTTGTGACATGGGCACAGACTTAGCAATTGCTGCTCCCTTTGGTATACTAGGTCACAAACAGCACTTCCACTTTCTTGACCTGAAAGCAGAGTGCATTTCCATTTCCATACCACTCCACTCTTTCTCCAGCGTCACACAATCAACATGGTGAGTCAGAATTTACGCCTCACTTCCTGGACCCAGAATGGTTACAAATGCACCTGTTAGCGCTGCACTCCCTTCTGACTTCCAAGAAGGCTCTTCCCCTAAATATATAACACATTGCTTGTCAAAAGTAGAAGTACAGCCAGCCCATTTTCCCCTCTCAGTGTTCTGCCACAAACAGTCTCAATTCCCTCGACAAAAAAGGCTACTTTAAGAAAACGCAGCTGAGGGAGTGAGAGTGCGAAATGTCTTGCTCTGGCCAACGTACCGTCACATTGTGCCTCTGAGCATCCCCCATGACAACGTGGTTAGTCGGGGAGTGTAACATATTATAGAAGAGTCATTAAGGACGAGGAAGGATTTAAATAAGTGGGATGAAAAAGGAAAATAACTTGTTCTTTTTTTAAATTGCATAAAAACTCTGCATTTGACGTCTCTTGCTCAACTTGATTGTGTCTTTTACATCTATGAATGAACAAAGGGTAACAAACATGACAATAACAGATGAATCTTGTGCAGTTCAGAATGCATTGAACAATTTGTTTAAGATGTTAAGCAGAAATTTTTTGTCCTCACTTTCTGAGGCAGTATTGAACATATACCTGATTGGATTGGTGCATCCGTAAAGGTTCTAGATAATGTAGCAGAAAATATAACAAAGTAAATGCAACGTAATGAATCATCTAATGAAAAACACAATAGACAAAGCAACAACAAACCTCAAGAACAAAGTAGTGAAAAGCTCAACAGTCAGCATAATGTTCAACGCATCAGATCGTTAAATAGACAATGTCTCTGGACTTGTGCTTCTTTGTGAGTAAGTATATGCCCAACAGATCTGTATTAATGATGCTCTGTCTTTTTCTTCATTTACCCCTACCTTCTATCTTTTGCACCCTTAAAAAAAATTATAATAAATTCTCAAGAGGAGGAAAAACACCAGGCAGTAGGAAAGGCAAAATAAAAGCTTTACTACAGTATATGAAGCAATATCTTCTCTTAAGCCTGATCTGGGTTATTTTCATCACCCACAATATAAACAACATATTGTGGACCCAGCATTGACCTTTGTAAAGTGATTATAAAACCCCTATATCCAGGTGTAAATGTAATATTGCAGCTCAGCCGCTGTATTTTGTCATCTTATGATACTTAATAACATTACAGAGATGTTTCATTGTAAGGTTTTTTTCCCTGTTTTGTTCAGTATCAGTGACAATAAGCAAAGAAGTGATAAAAATGCTTACTTGGCCTTTCATATTAAACCCACCACCAGGGAGGAAGAAGCATTTCTGCACTGCAATGAACCACACTTTACAGCCACTTTCCTCTTCCTAGCATAGAGACAGACTTTATTCCTCTAGATGTGGGAGGGGGCTGAAGCGCTCAGAAGGCTCATTTAGTAACACTTACTTTATGAACTTTCTCCTCACATGACCCGTAGCAACCCTCAATTTTAATGCTTGACTGCTTTGACTTTTTGTCATATCTGCGCTCTGATATACTCTCTCTTTGAAAAACCACCAGCAGCAACAAACATCCTGTGTCATTCAAGGTATAGTCATTTGTCTCCCTGAGCTATTTGCCTCACAGTGATAGCCATACCTGTCCAATCTCTGAGATGGATTGCCTGGGCCCATATGGTCGCTGGCGTTCACAGCTGTATAGTGAGAGTGTATGGTGATTGGGTAATTAGATTGCCTGCAGTGATTAGACAGTCCAGGTCTGAAGTGTAATATGTGCCAGATGATAGTTTCCCACACAGACACTTACAAACATACAACCAGAGAGGATCAAATATGGACGGGACTATTGAAGCAGCACGTTAGATTATCTTCAAAAGCCTTAGTTGAATTTCCTTGTTTATTTATTCTCAGCAGGTTGACTGAGCCTCAAAGGAGCTTACAGGTGATTTCATAAGTCACAATATTCAATTTGCTGGGATTTTTTCTCTCAGTTTGTTTTATTTCAGAATGCATAAATTGGTTAAAAGTTAAACTGCTGTAGATACTGATAAATACAGATAGGACTGGATGATGAGCTTCTGCTGATGTAGGCTCTATAAGATGATGCAAAGCTTTGTATAAATGAACATCTCTGACTGTAGCTGACGTTGAAAATCCTAAGTTTGAATTTATCTGAATATTTTTAATGATTCCTCCAACATCATACTGACTTGTACCCTGTACAGTTCTAGGTAAAGCTACTTTTATTTTGTGCCAGGGCTGGCCACTGACACTGTTCAATAACAAGCAGTAAAGCTGTCATCCTTGGCACCCAAGGGAAAGCCTTTAAGGAGGCTGAAATTTAAGCATATGTCGAGATTCATTTATGGTGTCACTCTGACCCAGGGATTTTAATGATGTGTGTGTGTGTGTGCCTGTGTGTGTCTGTGTGTTTGTGAGGTCATTGTGCTGTCCGTAGCTCAGTTTGCTTTTCTCTCTCTCTCTCTCTCTCTCTCTCCCCATCGGTGTGTGTGTGTGTGTGTGTGTGTGTGTGTGTGTGTGTTTGTGAGGNTTTCTCTCTCTCTCTCTCTCTCTCTCTCTCTCTCTCTCTCTCTCTCCCCCTCGCTGTGTGTGTGTGTGTGTGTGTGTGTGTGTGTGTGTGTGTGTGTGTGTGTGTGTGTGTGTGTGCATGCTCTGGGGCCAGCATGTTCAGCACTGTGCCTCGAGACGAGCATTAGCACACCCGTTTTCACAGCAACACTGAGTCATGAGTGAAAGCCTCGTTCCTCTAGTTCAACTTTTTTTTCCTTTTTCTCTTCCATGTCNTAGTGGCTGGATCACTCGCACATTACCCAGTATGCCTTATGCATGAGTAAGCTAACCCTTGAGAGATATAGAAAAGGACATAGTAGGCATAAAATGATAAATTTACTTACTTTCTTGCTAGAGTTAGATGAAATGATGATTACAGCTCTTGTGACAGTTCATTAAAAATGAAACTGGAGCCAGCAGATGGTGAATTTACATTCAGTTTAGCATCATTAGGGAGAAACAGCTAGCCTGTATAAAAGAAAAAGAGCCTACCACCAACATATCAAAGCTTGCTAATGAAAATGTATGATCCTGCTTTCTGGGACTCTAGGAATGACTATTAATATTATTATTTACTTTCTCTCCCAAGGGCTGAGCTGGAGCTAGGAGCTGCTTAACTTAACACAGGAAAAATACTTGAGCTTTGGGAAACAAAAATGATGAAAAAAAAAGATACCTCTTAATCTAGAAAGCTGAATGTTGTTTTGTATGTGTTTAATTTCATTAAAATTAACAGTGTGGAGCCTTGAGGGGTGCCTGAACTCAAAGACATAAAGACCCAGAGTGCAGGTTGTTAAAAATTGGAGTTTCGACTTTGTTTCCGTCTCTGCTCAAGCTCCACATTAAATGGTCAAACATTAGAAAGCAGTCCACCTTGTTTTGATAAGTCCAAAATAAAATCAAAACCCTTTTCCCTATAAAACTACAACTCCAATTCCAATGAAGTTTGGACATTGTGTAAAATGTAATTAAAAACAGAATACAATGATTTGAAATCCTCTTCAACCTAATTTCAATTGAATGAACCACAAAGACAAGATATATAGTGTTGAAACTGATAAATTGTATTGTTTTTGTGAAAGTATTTGCTCATTTTGAAATTGATACCTGCAACAGGTTTCGAAAAGGCTGGGACAGGGGCAACAAGAGACTGAGAAAGTTGACGAATGCTCAAAGAACTCCTGTACTTCTATGAAAAGACTGGTCAACTCTGAACTGGAGGAAATGACACAGTGGCATACTTTATTTGTGACATGGGCACAGACTTAGCAATTGCTGCTCCCTTTGGTATACTAGGTCACAAACAGCACTTCCACTTTCTTGACCTGAAAGCAGAGTGCATTTCCATTTCCATACCACTCCACTCGTTCTCCAGCGTCACACAATCAACATGGTGAGTCAGAATTTACGCCTCACTTCCTGGACCCAGAATGGTTACAAATGCACCTGTTAGCGCTGCACTCCCTTCTGACTTCCAAGAAGGCTCTTCCCCTAAATATATAACACATTGCTTGTCAAAAGTAGAAGTACAGCCAGCCCATTTTCCCCTCTCAGTGTTCTGCCACAAACAGTCTCAATTCCCTCGACAAAAAAGGCTACTTTAAGAAAACGCAGCTGAGGGAGTGAGAGTGCGAAATGTCTTGCTCTGGCCAACGTACCGTCACATTGTGCCTCTGAGCATCCCCCATGACAACGTGGTTAGTCGGGGTGTGGAACATATTATAGAAGAGTCATTAAGGACGAGGAAGGATTTAAATAAGTGGGATGAAAAAGGAAAATAACTTGTTCTTTTTTTAAATTGCATAAAAACTCTGCATTTGACGTCTCTTGCTCAACTTGATAGTGTCTTTTACATCTATGAATGAACAAAGGGTAACAAACATGACAATAACAGATGAATCTTGTGCAGTTCAGAATGCATTGAACAATTTGTTTAAGATGTTAAGCAGAAACTTTTTGTCCTCACTTTCTGAGGCAGTATTGAACATATACCTGATTGGATTGGTGCATCCTTAAAGGTTCTAGATAATGTAGCAGAAAATATAACAAAGTAAATGCAACGTAATGAATTATCTCATGAAAAACACAATAGACAAAGCAACAACAAACCTCAAGAACAAAGTAGTGAAAAGCTCAACAGTCAGCATAATGTTCAACGCATCAGATCGTTAAATACTGGACTTGTGCTTCTTTGTGAGTAAGTATATGCCCAACAGATCTGTATTAATGATGCTCTGTCTTTTTCTTCATTTACCCCAACCTTCTATCTTTTGCACCCATAAAAAAAATTATAATAAATTCTCAAGAGGAGGAAAAACACCAGGCAGTAGGAAAGGCAAAATAAAATCTTTACTACAGTATATGAAGCAATATCTTCTCTTAAGCCTGATCTGGGTTATTTTTATCACCCACAATATAAACAACATATTGTGGACCCAGCATTGACCTTTGTAAAGTGATTATAAAACCCCTATATCCAGGTGTAAATGTAATATTGCAGCTCAGCCGCTGTATTTTGTCATCTTATGATACTTAATAACATTACAGAGATGTTTCATTGTAAGGTTTTTTTCCCTGTTTTGTTCAGTATCAGTGACAATAAGCAAAGAAGTGATAAAAATGCTTACTTGGCCTTTCATATTAAACCCACCACCAGGGAGGAAGAAGCATTTCTGCACTGCAATGAACCACACTTTACAGCCACTTTCCTCTTCCTAGCATAGAGACAGACTTTATTCCTCTGGATGTGGGAGGGGGTTGAAGCGCTCAGAAGGCTCATTTAGTAACACTTACTTTATGAACTTTCTCCTCACATGACCCGTAGCAACCCTCAATTTTAATGCTTGACTGCTTTGACTTTTTGTCATATCTGCGCTCTGATATACTCTCTCTTTGAAAAACCACCAGCAGCAACAAACATCCTGTGTCATTCAAGGTATAGCCATTTGTCTCCCTGAGCTATTTGCCTCACAGTGATAGCCATACCTGTCCAATCTCTGAGATGGATTGCCTGGGCCCATATGGTCGCTGGCGTTCACAGCTGTATAGTGAGAGTGTATGGTGATTGGGTAATTAGATTGCCTGCAGTGATTAGACAGTCCAGGTCTGAAGTGTAATATGTGCCAGATGATAGTTTCCCACACAGACACTTACAAACATACAACCAGAGAGGATCAAATATGGACGGGACTATTGAAGCAGCACGTTAGATTATCTTCAAAAGCCTTAGTTGAATTTCCTTGTTTATTTATTCTCAGCAGGTTGACTGAGCCTCAAAGGAGCTTACAGCTGATTTCATAAGTCACAATATTCAATTTGCTGGGATTATTTCTCCTACTTTGTTTTATTTCAGAATGCATAAATTGGTTAAAAGTTAAACTGCTGTAGATACTGATAAATACAGATAGGACTGGCTGATGAGCTTCTGCTGATGTAGGCTCTATAAGATGATGCAAAGCTTTGTATAAATGAACATCTCTGACTGTAGCTGACATTGAAAATCCTAAGTTTGAATTTATCTGAATATTTTTAATGATTCCTCCAACATCGTACTGACTTGTACCCTGTACAGTTCTCGGTAAAGCTACTTTTATTTTGTGCCAGGGCTGGCCACTGACACTGTTCAATAACAAGCAGTAAAGCTGTCATCCTTGGCACCCAAGGGAAAGCCTTTAAGGAGGCTGAAATTTAAGCATATGTCGAGATTCATTTATGGTGTCACTCTGACCCAGGGATTTTAATGATGTGTGTGTGTGTGTGTGTGTGTGTGTGTGTGCCTGTGTGTGTGTGTGTGTTTGTGTGTGTGTGTGTGTGTTTGTGAGGTCATTGTGCTGTCCGTAGCTCAGTTTGCTTTTCTCTCTCTCTCTCTCTCTCTCTCTCCCCATCGGTGTGTGTGTGTGTGTGTGTGTGTGTGTGTGTGTGTGTGTGTGTGTGTGTGTGTGTGTGTGTGCATGCTCTGGGGCCAGCATGTTCAGCACTGTGCCTCGAGACGAGCATTAGCACACCCGTTTTCACAGCAACACTGAGTCATGAGTGAAAGCCTCGTTCCTCTAGTTCAACTTTTTTTTCCTTTTTCTCTTCCATGTCTGCTGGTGTCACAGCACAATGTGAGAGAGCACTACAAGTCTGTGAATCACTGCAACAGGGAGCCAGCAGATAGTATGTGTAATCTCTACCAGAACATTCTGAAACAAATACACTCTGAGTGTTTCATATTTACTTTATTTAATCCCAATTACATAGAATATGTAAAGACAGTTGATGGAAATTGTGTGGTAACAGTGATACAAAACGTGTAAATTGTACCTTGAAAGCACCAGTGTAGTGTTGTAAGGTTCTTCTCCTCTGCTATTTTTGTTCAGAGGAATGAAGAAATCCTGTCTGTTTGATTTGTTGGTAAAGAAGAAGTGAAATCATGGAGTGTGTCAGTATCTTAATAGATGAACCTTTTATGAGCATGCTGTGAGTGCGACGTCAAAAAAGGATGAAGTAGAGGCAGTAATCGCGTTATTACTCTGAGTGCTGAAAACACAGAACTGCATTGTAATAGAAAACAGCCTGTGCGAAAAACTGTCAGTGAACACAAGCCCTCATGATTGCATAAAAACCCTTAAATGTCATGAATTTGCACCATTTTCTCTAGAAAGTGAGTTAATTACAGTTGTTTTCTGGAGATCTTGACTCAACCTCTTGTTATCTTGGGAAAACAAAGCTTGTTTACTTGAGATGATGGAATGATTTCTTATGCCACCCATTCTTCTCTGTAACTGCAGTAACACCATCCTGATACATACAATCACACCAACCTCTTAAGATTCTGTTAGCATGTAGATCAAGTGTTACAGGCTCTGTTGTGTTCAGTGGCACCGTGGAAATTCGGGTTCTCTCTGTAAATGACTGATTGACTACAAATCCGTGAAGGGAAATTAAATCTTTTCTGTCTGGAGGATCCCTGTTAATTTTCAAGAAACTTAATGTTCAATTGAAGCTCAGACAATTTGATTGTAGCATTGTTGATTTAGAGCTCTCCAAAATCAGGCTTCTGAAGCCCAATCACTAAAACAGAAGAAAATGGAAAAAAACTTCATTTTCTCAAGATGATGAGAAAAAAAAGTTGTTATCTCAAGGGAACAACTGTAATCAACTCGTTATCTTGAGAAAATGGAGCAAATTAATGGTAGAAAATCATGGCCTTTGAAGGCTTTGAAATCTTTGAGACTAAGCTAATCTTAGCTAGTTTGGTAGTTCACTAATGTGCTGTTGAAATTAGCAACAAAATATCTGAATCAAAAATTATGGATTATATAAACAGGAAGTCATGGCAGCTCTCTTATCTTAGATTAGCACGTAAAGAAATATCAATCAAGTATGCTGATTTCAGAAAAAAAGAAAATGCAGTTAGTTAACTCTTGTTTGAGGTCCAAACTTGCTGATATGTAAAAGAAAATTAGTCCAGTTAAATGTAGTCAAAGGTCAGAATTTGTTGTTGTAGATCCAGTGTGTTGAAATTAATCGATACCTTTAATGCACTGTAAACTAATGATACATAACATCAGCGCTGAACCAATGAGAGACAGTTTAATAGGATTATTGTTGAACAAATCAAAGTCTGTTTTCTTAAATTCTGGTGTTGAAGAGATAAGTTATTCCCTTTGAATCTCCTGTGTCTGAAGGAAGTGCTCTGTATGAAATTATATAACCATTAACATGTGTGATGTGCACCCGTCATGTCTCAGAAGCCTCATTACATCATGTTAGATTGCAGTCTTCTCTAATGAATGCTTTCTAACAGGCCTGCGGACCACCCAGATTTTCCTGAACTGTTTTGTTTGTTGTGTATCAGGGGGAGAGTCAAGGTTGGAGAGGGAGCTTGTAGGGGGTACAAACATTGCCCAGATGTGTTTTGTTCCTAGTTGCCTGACCAGCTGTATCAATCTGTGCAGAACAAAGTCTCCGTGTGTGATCCAGGCTGTGTGTGGTGTTGACTGGCAGCAGCAGGCCCCTGGTGGTGACGGAGACTCATTTTCCGGTACGGTGTAAAAAAGGTGTCACACAGGGACACAGGCAAGTGGAGGCAAGTGCTGAGGTCTGCTGTGTGTGTTTGTGGTGCATTGGCTTTGTTTGCAGGTGTTTCCATCAGCATTATACATGCTTCTTGCCTTTCCTTTCCTTCTTCCTCCCTCCTAATCTCTTCACCTCTCCTCTCGCTTTGTTTTTCTGTACCCTTCAACTTCCTCCCAGAGGGCCTCTCAGTGCCACCCTCGGATCAATTTGCTGTTGATTCACCTGTTTTTTTGGCACACGATCAAGCTGAAAAAGACGGAACAAATCTGACCTCAAAGAGCGATGCAGAGAGCTGCAGCAGCCACGGGAGCAGTGTGGATTTTATCGCCACAAGTCTTTACTTTGATGGGGTACGCTAAGCAGTGGCAATTTCATCTTAACAGGAGGTGTAATTGCCTTTTCTTTATGAACTCCTCTAGGGTTTCACTCTACTTTTGTATGTACACAGGCAATTTGTAGTTAGTTTGGGTTAATACTTTTTCTACAGTAAATCAAGAATTAACCACATTAAAGGTTTTTTTTATGGAATCTTGTCAAGACATACTAATGATGATTTGTCATGTTGTTCCAGGGAAGTGTAACCTTTGTCCCCAGTTGATCTTTTTCTCATCTATGCTGCTTTGATGCCTTTAACTGGAGGTAAAATATCTGGCATCAGGGATGATGAATGATTACAATGTCCCAGCATAGACTTCTTGGTGCAACATGGTGCAAGCAGTGGTAATACAGGCCTGTTGGGAGGCATTGGAGCAACACATGAAATACTGAAGCAATTCACTTGCTATCCCACCCAAGCTTGAAGCGCACAGAAACAGGAAACATTATGACTTCCCTACAGAGGGGTACTTCGCTCTTTCCTCTCTTGCTCCGGCCTTATTTTCTTTTTTTGAGACTGTGAGACGTTTTGTGACTGGGGCTTCACAGTAGTTATTGTAGCGCCTCCAGGATGTACTTGAGAATACATTGCCAAAGCACTGCAGCTCTGCAAAGTACTCGATAAGGTGGCAGGAGTCTCTGTCCACGAGGGAAAGGCACCCACTGAACTGCACTACCTGCTCAAAGCGCTGTAAACATCTGTTCAAACACAGGCTTAGATACTTTAGACTCCTGAAAGCTTTTTGGATCAGGTTCCTTCTGTTTCATTCCAGTACTTTGGAAAACCCTGCAGCAGAAAAACATGAAGTTAGACTCCACAAACCCTGGACTTCTGCTGTTTGTTGTCTCAAAGCCTGGAAGTGAACATAAAAAATGTACTGACAAAAGGAGAGATAAATAGCTGCTTGTTAGCTAAATTCATACCTACAAGATATAATGCCAGAATAATTTGTTTACATGCTATATCATCCAATTACATACTTATGTCTGGACTCAGGAATCTGTTTTTACTATTATCAGTGATGATAATATATCACAACCGGTGTTCTCTGTGATTAAGTGCAGCCTTTACCAGCGTTACTACAAGGTTAAACCTCAAGGGCAGCACAGGCAGGTCTCTGGTGTTAAAACATGTCATTCATATGAGCCACAAGCAGCTGAGAGATGCTATTGGCTCCCTTCACCCTTGTTGAGGAGACCTTTGGTACGCCTACCTGTCACTATGCAAAATACTCCCACCAATGCTGTTCTACCCTTGTGCACAAGGAGTCTGTGATTGGCTGAAACCAAAAAAATAAGCTGTGATGTCACCCGCCGGCCCGCTAGTTGATATGCTTCAGTGTTACTCACACAAGTCTCACAGGAGTTTCATTCTATTGTTGTGCACACACACACACACACACACACACACACACAAACACACACACACACACACACACATATATTTATATGTACACAGTGGAGATGACAAATGCCTGGATTTACAGAGAACAAAGCAGTAGGGGAGTATGAGAGAGGGAGTGTAATGATGAAGGGGAATTCAATCCCAAGGTGCCCTTGAAGACTCGGCTCAGTTCCCACAATGCTAAAGAGCAGTTGTTTTCTTTAAATGTATAGAGAGCTGTGGCAGTGATGTCATGGTTGAGTGAATGATTTTTCCTGAAGTTGGATGTTCAGAGAGAGAAAACTTGCTATTGTGGTAGCCCATGAGTTTTCATCCAAATTTCCATACAGCAGATTTAAAAGAGCAACCTCAGATAACTCAGTCACTTGAGATAAGAAATAAATCCTGTGATTTACTGGCCATCACTCCAGGATGTAGCCCACCTCTCTGAAGGCAACTGGGATTGGCCATCGCCATCCAGGACCTTGAACAGAATAAGCAGTAGAAAATGGATGGATGGATGAGAAACAAGTGGTTTTCTTTTTGACATTGTCAGCACAGTCAGCTATGTTTTGTGTTTGATGCTAATTTGAAAGGATATGCGTGTTAATTTATGAATCACCTTGTTGAAAAAGGAAAAAAATTGACTTGAACATTTTGTTTGCTTTAAGGCCACACAATAACTAACACTTTAATTGTTATTATTGTATGAGAATTCCCATTAATCCAACTGTGAGGGAGTTTCTGTTTGTCTTGATATTAGTGTCTCTTTTGACAAAGTTGTCCCTCTTTTTTGATTTATTTGATATAATAAACCATGCAATATAAATATGTCAAAATTTTCTTTAAGGCTTACTCTCATCTAAAGTCTCCGGCAGGTCAGAGCAGAGTTCAAAACAACAGAAAGAGATAAATAAAGACAGACAGACGGACTCAATGCAGCGTTATGGCATTGTCGTGACAAATAATACACCAGAATAATGTCAGTCATATGAAAAGTGCAGAAAAGCGTCTTATTGGCTATTTAGCCAAAAAGCAAAAAAGCAATGTATCAGTAGCTTATACCGTACAAGTAAACACACATATACATGTGTAGGCAGTTTATTATGTCAAAAAATAAACACCAAGTTGTTTCTCAAGTCCCCAAAAGTTTGTTGGTTGACTTCAAGTTCTAGCGGAGCAATCTTTAATGTTTCTGTTTATTATCAGGAGGGCTGTTCTTTGGCACAAAACTAGTCTGTGTATGAACTTGGACTGACCGTGTTGGACTTATTGGATGTTTAAAGAACTTGTTTATTAACATTACATTTTTAATAATCCTTTTGGCCCCTATGTATTACTCTATTGTGTTAATGTGCACTGCTGCTTTTCTAATGGAGGAACATACAGTACTCTTCACTCCTGCTGTGATGGGACCACTGCAGGTGTCTAATAAACTCAAAACTACCTGCACTCCACTCACTACGACTCATAATTCTAACCAACTAAACATTTTGAGTCCTTAGTTGTTGAGTATCTCTTGCTGCCTACATCACCATTGACTTGGTCACAGTGATGTAATCAAAGTCCCAAAGGCTAACTCACATCTCACATGGTTTTATGGGTGCATCCTGGACCCATGCTTTTCAAAGTTGAGCTTGTTCCTGTCTTTTACTAATAAAACACGTTTTGCTGTTTCCTCTTGTGCTGCATTTACTGTAAAACCCTTAAAATCAAAACTATTATTGTTTCACCCCCTTGGCATCTTGGTTGTGACATTCAGGTAAACTCATGTCCCAGCCCTTTTAGTTTGAAACTGAATATATTTCAAGGGTCTTTGTCCACAAAATACTCTAAGTTTCCCACACTATCTCTCAGTTCTGTAGGTACTAAAAAACAGAATTCAAGCCAATAAAGATTTTTCAGCAACATATGAATTCTCTTCACATCATGTTGCAGTGGCCTTTTGATTTGGTGGTAAAAAGTTCTCTGCAAATGACTTTGATTATTCTTGACCTCCCTACATGTTGCCACAGGCGTCTTTGCAAAGAGTCAACCTAAAGTCATAGAATTCCCTTAAGTCTGATGTTTTCTACAGGTTTTTTTTTTTTTTTTTGTAAACTGAACCTTTCCTAAATCGAGGAGAGCATCTTCTTCCCTGCAGTCTGACTAACATCACTTAGTGCTTTGCTTTATGAATGATTGATTGCAGTGAGTGCCTCCTCCTCCTACTCTTGCGCAGCCAGATGTAAAAGGGGACGAGTCATAGAGAGAGACTGGGGATGGAGGGAGAAGCAGACGTAGAAAGAGAGACGTCACATTCTTACCTCAGCACGGGGGTAACACGAGGTAACAGGTCCAGCCGTGAGCTAGACAGAGGCAGAGACATGTGAGTTAGCCTCTCTGATTAAGGTGACACTTTAGTCTGTGCGCAAGTCACCTGTGTGTAAATCTTGGCACTCAGACAGGCATGAATAGGGTGCGTGGATCAATACTGTCCTCATACGGCACGATGCAGCCCTGCGCCCACTCTCTCATCACATAGACTGACTCCATGTTCCAGCTCAGCCGAGTGTTGATTTACCATAGAGAGCAATTCATTTCAATCTGCATCTCAGTTGAATAACCTTTTCATATTGATCCAAGCCTGTAAGCATTATCTAAAGTCTGTCCCATAACAGTCCAGTGAGTGCAACGATCAATTCCAGATGTCAGTGTTGTCTCTATTATATCTACTTCTTACTGCAGCAATGGTGCATATTTTGTACTATGATGAACTGTGTGGATTCAGATAAAGATTTAACAGTGCAAGTTTTAAAGATGTTCAAGTGGACATATTTAATCATGTCATTAATACTGAAACAAACCCTTGAATTTGGATCACTCAATTGGTTGAACAATCCATCAATACATCAACCATTTATCAATTATAAGGCTCCAAATCATAAAAAAGTATTCTTGGGAAAATTAACAAGAGAGTAGGGCAGAAATAGTGCCATGGAGAAGGAACAGAGAGGGACAGTGACAGAGAGAGACCAATGGCTGCAATGCATATAGAATGAGAAGATTGTGTACAAGAAAGCACTCTAATAATAAAAGTGTTTTCAATCAATTTAATTTAGCAGCTGTATAGAAACAGGTCTAACAACTGATGGTTATATAAGACTGATAATAATTATAGCAGCAGGAGCCAATCAGAGTCACAGCAGCAGGTAGTCCACAATAATGATCCACAGGAACATATGAGACAAGTGACACAACTCTTTAAATGTTGATACAGAGTAAGTCGCCTGTAATGGAATATGAAAACTAAGACATCTGTAGAGAGGGAAATACTTCAAGTCCAAGGGCAGGCGTGTAGTACAGGGTGACCCAACATCCTCATTTGCCTGGCCATGTCCTCCATTTTGGTCCAAGAATTATGTCTGGGGAATTTAATTAAATTCCCCAAAATGTCTGTTTTTTTCTCAGCTTGTACTTCAGACCATTGATATGTAAAATAAAGAGTTGCATTATATATATATATATATATATATATATATATATATATATATATATATATATATATATATATATATTTTTTTTTTTAAATTTAAGCAAGTAGTGAGAAATCATTATGAAAGCCCAATCCTGCCAGTAAAAAATTTAAATGTGAAAATTTGACTTTTTTCAGAATTTATTTTGGCTCATATTAACTCAGAATTTAGAGATAGAAGTTGAAAGTTTGAAATAAATCAACATTTTCAGAGAGTCAAAATTGTGAGAAATAAAGTTGAAATTTTGGAATGAAAAGTTTACATTTTTATGAAAAAAAAAATAGAAGCTGTGAGACAAGTCAAAATTTTGAGAAAAAAAAACTCAAATTATGAGAAAAGTCTGAATTTTGGAAAAAAAAAAATTAAACATTTTTGACTTTTCATCTTAAAATTTTAGCTTCTGGTGGGAAAAAATCTCAACAAAGCTTGCTTATTATTTCTATATTTTTAAGTGGCAGAAACAGGCTTCTATACATTTTTCATGTTTCCATTCTAGAAAATGTTCACTTCAAATTGAAAATATTTGTTATAGATAATTGTATTGGTTATGAAGCTACTTTTTTTTTGTCCTCTGAGATTTTTGCAGAATCTCCAAGAGACCATAGGGGATCTTTTTTGGTTATTTTAAGAATTTGGTCACTGTATACTAGAATCTTGTTGCTCAATAAAGTGGCAGATTTTAGCTCGTGCTGAACCTGGATTAGCTGAAGTGTTAAGCTCATATAATTCTCTGACAGCACTTATTTGACTCAAAGCTTGAGCTGATGAGAGAGAGAAGAGGTTAAAAAGTAGTGCTGCAAGACTGGTTAGACTCCATGTTTCCAGCATGCTTCATGCAGTACATAGACCCCTTGCATCTTCAAGCAACATCTTTTGGGTAAAATACCAGGAATATTGGTCACATTGGTTTGTGGGACTACTTTACTTTATAGATGATCAAAGAAGGTATTAAAAGTACATCTCTTTCCCTGATTATATTATTTCATAGAAGTTGGTTGGCACATTGCATAACAGTCAAAATTGTCTCTGACGAATGGATAACTGCAATCAGGTCGACATCAGGATTGGAATGAACCACATCCGACGCACACATGAGCATCACCAGGAACATGAAAATGTGTCATGCTGGCATTTTTTTAGCCCTGAGGTATGTTGTATTGATTTTCATGCAGAGCTTCAAAACACACAAATGTTGACTAAAAGCTCCTAGTCCAGTATAAGGCACTGAGAGGTACCTGTATGCAGCACATCTTAATTCCTCTGTTTTGTCTCTATCTGTCTTGTGCATCATGCTGCACTGTAATGGAGTGCTAAACTATTACTACTACTACTGCTGCACTCTGCTCTCAGCACATTCCTCCTGTACATTAAATAATGCAGCTGGCCATTGTGCAGAAGCCCTCCTCCCTTCCTTTTCTCTCGTTCCTTTACAGCCCATATCAGCAGAATTTCACTTGCTCTGCTATCGCAAAGAGCAACTATGTCCAATTCAGCGTTTACAGAGCCAACGCTCTAAACACAATCATCCCATTTATACACAGCCGGAACATCAGATGTTTATTTTCAGTCGGTATGCTCCCAGAAGAACATTTTATTGAGGGATTGCTCTCTGTCACCTCTGCATTTGCTGATTTACACAACGGCTATGATTGAAACAAGTGTAAAAGACAAAGCAGGTCTGATATCTGCATGACTCATCTGCATTGAGGATTTAAATGCTTTATTTATTTATGCTCCTTTTCATGCCAAACTTAAAAACTATGGATAACTGTAAGTCTATACCACATTTATGAGCCAACAAGAGTACAGCTCAATGGAGAATAAAGGTTTTTTTAACCTTCAAAGAGTATCTTTACATTACTGTGAAACTGCATATGTTTTAAATTTTATCAAAGAAGTAAATCTAACAGCACTGAGTCAGAGAAGACATTTCTTAAATTGACATGTCCATAAATTATGCATTTATAGGCGTAAGTGCTCAAATATATGTTCACTCAATGTCTCGTAATTAATGATGCAGCATCAAAGCATCAAAGCCTTGCTGTGCCTTATATCGCTACATACATGAATGCTTTAATTTCATTTTTAAACATGTAACCTTCTAATCAGTTGCCTCATTTGTGCTGAGTAAACAGCCCAAAGGAGATTAGTTTGACTCAAAGGCATTAGCTGTGTAGTTTGCTCATCATGTTTGAAGGGCAAACCTCGCAATTAGTTGCACAGAGGTGGAGTGTTATTACGTTTGAAGCGGGAAATTAATGTAAGCTTTTGAATTGAGCGGTTTATGATAAACTTCACCTATGGAATACCTTTAACTGCTGAAAACACAACTTCAGCTTCAGTTTTAATTATATGTAAAAGATTCTGTTTTTTTCATTCATATTTTATGAGCTCCAGCATGTCGAACTCAAAGGCTGTTTAACAAAATCTCAATGTCAGGTTACTTTTTAGCAGCCAATTCTACATGGTTTTACTTGGAGCTGTAGTTTTTTTGTCTTCTTCAAAGCAGCCCATTAATCAGCACATTTAAAGCAAACTATTCCAGAGACGCTGTTGTGCAGATGAAGTGGCTCAAAGTAGAGTTGTGTTGTCAGTCTTGAAGCTCTTTCATTCATTTCCTGTCCCTCTATCTCTGCTGTGAGGGAAATGATCATGAGTGGCACAAGAGAGCCTCACTGCTCCCAGGATGATGGGGGGCATGTGAACGCATGAATTGGTGCTCTCTCAGGACACGACCCGTGCACTTACAGGGTACGCATTCACATGCACGGACACACGATCTAAAGTACGTTTTGTCTTGACAGGATGATGAAGTGGTGCTCCAGTGCGTGGCCTGCATACAGAAGGAGAACCGCAAGTTCTGCCTGGCTGCTGAGGGGCTCGGCAATCGGCTGTGTTACCTGGAGCCAACGTCTGAGGCCAAGGTAGGAGCAGTGACTCCCCTTTGTGTATGGATTTATTCTGATGATGATGATATAAACACTTAAGTAGAACACAGGGATCCATATTGTTTTTCCTACATTAAGGATATTTTAATCAGAAATGTCAAGCTTCTATAAAGTTTTGCTGCTTTCTGACCATTTTCCAAGTTTTCTCCCAATTTTTGCCTCTTTTTACCCTTTATTGCTGCTTTAAATGTACTTTTCTCACTACTTTTTGCCGTTTTTGCCACTTTTCACCACTTAGATTGTTGCTCTTATAAAGATAGTCTTCAGTAATTTGTCTCTTTGGTTGAGCAGGTTTGAGCAACACTCATGTAGAGCATAAAAACATCTACTGCAAAATAATGTATCTAGTATTTTGACATATAAAGGTTAATGAAATATTGCACTGTCTTTGATTAGAATATTGCAGCTGACCATGTTGTGATTTAATCTAATTTGCAATTAATTGCCCAGCCCAATCCCTCACACACACACTCACAGACAAACACACACTTGTACTCACTGTAACATAATGAACAAATGCCTGAAAAAGTAATTCAAAAAAACTGAGCTAGATAAAAGAACGCACTCTCTGCAGGAAGCACATGAAAACCATACACGGCTTTGGTTAATCCTTGTTCAGGTCCAGCAGATGCAGTGAGGAAGAGATGCAAAGAAATGTCACTCAGCATGCCATCAAAGCAGGAACATCATCACACATCCACGCACTCTCCTAGATGAGCTTTTCCTCTGAGAGCTCAGGGGACACCGCTGCATCTCTGTGGGCTCCGTCCTCAGATTATGATTCCCTGAAATTACGCTTCGGACTGTTTGATGGATCGTTTCATAAACTGCGCCGTCGTCTCTTTTAATTGCCTACAGCTTTATTGCAGCTGAGCATTACTGTTGTACTTGCTGACGCATTTGCTGGTTTGTGCAACTAAGTGCAAAGTTTTAATTACGAGCGTTGAGCTAGATTCAATTGTTTGCCTTTGTAATCAGCAGGCTGCCACCTTATTAAGTTTTTGTGTAACGAATTATGCAAATTGCAAAGCGAATCCTCTGGGTTTTTCTTTAACATGTTACACAACAAGCAGTCAAGCTACGAGGCTGTTATATCTTTGTGATGGTTAGCTGCTGGGGAGAACAGTTACACTCCTGAAATACTCTCACCTTTTAATGGCTCTTGTTGCTTTGCTGCTTATCTGGTATTAATGTTTTCTTTCACGGAAAGCCTGTTGACAAAAGGCCTAATGGGCTTTTTCCGCATTGATTGTCTTTTAATCATAATCCATTTGTATTGTCTGAGATAAATTTCTCACAAGCTGCAACACCAGGAATTTGAGGTTTAAAGCCATGAGAGACACAAGAATGAATTTCAGAGAAAGGGGGAAAATACAGGATGGAAACATGAGAAAAAATGAATGAAACATCCATCCCTGAAATGTAGTATCTGCTCTCCTCTTGAACCTCTCCTGCCCTCACAAAGGCAGTATGTGTATGGGGCTTTTGTGCGCAGAGCGAGGTGAAGCTTTCACCCCATATTGGATGGTAATTACAGCTGACAGGTGTGATGGATGTTCTCCCTATCTGGCACTTTGTCCTAATTGCCTGGCGTTTTTTATAAAAAAGGCAACACCCAACCTTTGAGATCAATGACAGAGGGGTGAGAAAACCTAAGATGGCAACTTGGAACTGGATCCCAATGCCTCCATCCTTGGCGGACCAGCTAAGTAATGGGGCACAAAACCAAGATGATATGTTAAGAGTCATTGAAGGAGCGCACACTTTAAACGTCGGCACCAATCAGCCAACGAGAAGCAGGGTGATAACACAACTGGAAGCTTTTGCCTGTCAGCATTTCACTATGATTACAGGATGGTATGTAATGTTTGTGTGATAAATTAATCAAGAAACTAACCATGATACACCCATCGATGCAAAAGTGTTGATGGTGGTTCCTTTTTTTTAACCCTTTAATTAACATTTTAAGCAGCTCCTTCAATTAAGCTGGAAACAAATGCCAGATAAGAGGTAACCTCCTGAGGGAAATCATCTTTGACCCTTTTGACCCCGTCCCAAGACACAGAAAGAAAAAAATCCACCCACTGTAGTCATCTAGCTATGTTCTTTCCCTCGCTACCCTATTGGTCATAAAGCAAACGAAAGGGCATGGCCAGACCACTGTAAAGATGTCTTCATGATCCGTCTCGTAAGAGGACATCCTGGCAGGGCTGGAAACTCATCATCCCCTCAGGATCTTAGAGACCTTTATTTCACTGCCGTGCACTGTCATGAGAGTCGACTTCTTACTTACTGTTACGGCCCTATGCTGGAGAGAGAGCAAAGGTCAGCTATTAGTCACCCACAGAGATGAGGGCGGGGCTGATACGTCTTCCATGAGACCACTCTACAATGATTTCTGTACTCCCATGGTGAAGGATTACAATTGCAGAGGCATCTATGACCCAGACAGTTCTACAAAAATGCTAAGGATACACAGACTGCGATTTTCTATTTATTTATTACTTTAAAATATGGACAATCTTAAAGCTCCTGTGAGGGGTTTTGATCTGGTTAGGAAACAAACTAAGATTATCACTTATTGGAGCATGTGAGCAGATTGGAGCAGTAAAAAATTCTGCTCCTTGCTCCAAAAGATGACTGCCTCCATCACTCCCTGCTCAAAGTCTCACCATGCTGCTCCGGCTATTAGTGTGCAGTGCTTAACCAAGGTTGCAGTCCCCTCTGCTCCATGCTCGCCCCCAAAATTACCAGGTTTGGGCATGCTTCAGACTTGTGATTTGAGCTGTAACAGAGTAAAACTTTAGCAGGACAAAGCCTTCCCATTCTTTGAAAATAATCTTACTCTGCACTCTTTGCTGCGCTACGCTTATATGCTCTTATACCGATGCCTTAATATGACCCAAAATGCAAACTAACCTCCCAGAAAGAGGAGGTTTTACTTATTTTTGGCTATTTGAAATACTTTTCAACCATTGTGACAGGGTAGGTGCCTGACAGAGTGGGATACAGCATTAATCTTTGCATACATTTCCTCAATAAAGACACAAAAGTTCATTGCAGGTGCTGTAACATGATGCACACAGTCAGGAGTACAGAAAAATGGCCACCCTATGGACATTTCAAGGATTGAAAGGATTTTGTCGTCAATTTTCTGGATACATGAGGATATATAGAAAAATTAAGATATTGTACCTGTCTCAGGAAAGTACAGATGAAGAGCTCTAAAGTGTTAATTCGACAAAACAGAGTCAGCATGAAAAAAATATAATTTTAAAATATGAAAATACAAGGAAGTAAAGTTAAGAAGAACAAGAAAAACAATCTATGTCCACAATGCAGGTAGTGCAGTGTAATGACAGATGTAGAATATTAAATATTCAAGGATCAGCTGTTTGGGATCAGCTTTACATGACGACATATCAAAGTAAAATTCATTCAAATATAAAATTAGCAGCTAATTCAGACCAAATATTAACAAATTATCTGTAGTTTCTGCTGAGAAATACACTTTTTATACTTAGTGTAAAGATATTACTGCTGTACCTGTTGGTTGAAAATCAAAAGGAGAGAATTAATGTCCACTTGCTGCATGGTAAGTTGCGTAACATAAATTTAGATGATAGCTAGCTTAACAAAATATAACATCCATTCAGCTTCATTTTGGATTTTAATTTCTTGTTGGGGGAAAAATTGTGAATAACCATTGTTCAGATACCATACAGTTGGTTTACAGATGTTTTTCTTTCCACCCTTTCTGTGTTAGAGCTAAGTGCTAAGCTAATATTTAGCAGTGGATTTTTGGCCAGTTTATCAGATGAGCTAAGAACTCCTATAGAGCTTTACTGAGCTAAAAGAAAGGGCCAGCTTGGGCAAAAGTCTCTGAATTCTGAACATTTAGCAATAAGATCTATTGATAATATTGGAGTATTGATTATAATCACTTTCATAGGCGGATCTATGAGTCAAATTGAAGGCAAGACAGGAGATATTTACCAAACTGTCAAAACGATTCTGTGAGTGCATTTTCTGGAGCGTCAAATGATTTATGTTGTCCTGAAGTTAATGAGACATTCATGATGAGAATAAAAACCCTACCCCTTCAAATAAATCAAATCATTCATGAGGATTTTGTAAGTACTTCCTCCATTGCGGAGTGTGCCTTTAGTCTGCAGCATGGGCAGTCCGTACACTCTGTCTTCAGATTCCCTCACACTGGCACGTGTCGCCTTAAATCAAATCATCTCTGTTTGTTTTCACTGAAGCCTTTCCACAGTCCCCTCTTGTAGCATCTGTGCTTCAACATGACAAAGGATTTAATGAACAGATTGTCATGGCTGTGCACAGAGGTTGCAGTTTTAGTACTAAATTTGTTGTGACTTCACCCCGAAACTGGGTTGTACAAAGTTTGCAAATGAGGTTAGATTTACCTGCGTGACTGAACCAGTTTGTTAGAAGTTTGAATACTCAGTAAGGAGGACAGGGAGGGTGTTAGTATAATTAATCATGTCATACTCTACAATGTATCTTTCCCTGTTTCCCTCATTCTGTCAGTGAATCGCCTCCATCCTCTGCTGTCCCACCCAGCACTGCCCTGGTTTGGAATGTGATTTGGCATCTTCTTCATTTGCTTACTCGAGCTCTGTCCAAGACCTGGCTTATCTGGGCACAAGCTGACCTGGGAATGCTTAATCTGTTTTTTTTAAAGTACCTTTTAATGAATATCAGCTCGTTGATTAAGACAAACTTGGTTCAAGTGAGGCAGGAATGCTGCAGTAAGCAGATTTTATGGCCATCCAATCAGAATATCCCTGTAGATCCAGGGAGAAGTCTTCATTTGTCTGGCTTTATGAGGATAGTTTTACTAATAGAAAAAAATGATTTACGTTCTCTATCATATTAGTGTTAAAAAAAGACAGGACAGATAGCTTTTGAAATAATTCCTGTAATGAATGCAGGGGGAGAGGGGTATTGAGTTTAATCTTGAATGTTTGATTGAATAAATATATGAGGTCCTGCTGTACAGAACACAGTGTTCTGTACATGCAGCATCTTTGTATTCACTGTAGAGCAGAACTCAAGGTCTGATCTGAAACTCACCACATTGAAAGACAAGATGACTAAAAGAAAATTAACACTTACTGTGCTCCTTCAAAGCAGCTCTTCAGGTTGTGCTTCATGGTGTTTTTTTTTTTTTACCTCAAATAAATGATTCATTACAGTGATCTTAGGAACACAGCTACACACACATGAACATGTCAGCAGCATGGATATGGGGTGTCATTAGCAGAAGCAAAAAAACATTATAAAACCTATTGCAGGACAAAAAGAGAGACCATTACTGCACAGTAATTTTTTCCAGTCTTGAAAATACAGTATAACACATGCATCTTCTGAATCACTCAGTACCTGCGCAGGAGTTGTTCAAATGAGTCAGCTGTCACTCTGTGTGTCACTGTGTGCTGTCACGGAAGCTGCAGACCGCAGTGTGTGCCTCCCACACTTCATTGACAAAACAGAGTTATAAAGAGCTACACCAGACTTCATGATTACAGAATACTTTTTGTTTCCTATTCACACCATTCACGCATGTTGGCTTTCTTCTCTTGTTTGCTCTCTAGTGCTTAGAAACAGGTCTACAGTTAGCCTGTGTCAAAATATTTGCAACCTGTTCTTAAATGAAGATGTGACATTTTGATTATAAAACTGTGAATGTCTGACCAATGCACAAAAAGTCTGACCTGCTGTAAGACAGGTCTCTTTGCATAGATTAACCTATACTGATAAATGTGTATAAAACAGGTCAACCAAATCAAAAAGAGGGTTAGAATAGGAAGAGGTCAGGAGACTTGAACCAGTAGTCTAATGAAAAAGTGTGTAGTTGTACATAATTGCTTCAGGAATTAAAGGAGGGTATTGTATGTTCCAATGTTTTCAACATGGATGTAAATTAAAAATGCTGTATGTCCATACTACACCTGTGCAATTATTCACAAATAGGCTACATATCCATATGTTGAAGAAATCACTAAATCCTATTGAAATATAAAAGGTAATTGGTATGTACTCATGTCTAAGTATTAGACAAAGTTTGAAATTATGGTATTGCTGTTTTAAAATCATTTTTGAGCCCATTCTGTTGTTTTTCTAACTTCTTTTTGTACTTTTTGGTTCAGGTTTCATACTTTCTATAAGCAGTGTTTCTAAAGGAAACAAGCAGCTCTGATAAAGTCACAGCCCTGTCTCCAAACAGAAGACAAGCAAAGCTAACAGCTACTCGAGCGAGCCTGGTGAAGCTCTTAATGGCCTAAGAGCCAAATATTACTTTTAGGAGCTACTGGAGTCCAGAAAAAGAGCAACTGAAGAGAATAAAATACTTTTGCTGTAGATCTTTGTTTTTCTGAAACCACACAGCTTCAGGATTGACTTGTGAGTGAGATACTCTTTGATAGCTTCATCTTGTGATTTAATCAGAGGAGATAGCAGGATTTTCAAAGGCTGTCAACATCTCTTTCATGCTGCCTAAAACAATTTTATAGAGACTTGAGAGCTTAGAAACACAGGGAAGAAAAATGCAAATAAAGTATGAAAAATCAATAAAAGTATCATGAAGACTAACCCTAGAGAACTTTTCGCAGGTCTCAGTTTTAACCAGATTCTCTGTTTTTGTTTCAGTATGTTCCTCCAGACCTGTGCATCTGCACCTTTGTGCTGGAACAGTCGCTGTCGGTGCGGGCCCTGCAGGAGATGCTGGCTAAGAGTGGTCAGAACAGTGAGGGGGTGAGTGACGTATAAACATACACAGATTATCAGACACACTCTGACAATCCATACTTCAACTCCTCATAAGCCCTCCCTCAGTCACACACTGTTTGTCTGTTTCTGTTAGATGTTTAGAAGACGAGACTGTTAAACAGTGAAGCGCAATGAACGCAGTCAGCTCAGTTGAATACTCTTAACTTGTTCAGTCACTATAAAGGGATTAATAGTCAAATAGGCCCATTACAGAGGCCTGGGGACCCCGACTGCAGAGGTCCAACCTTCCATGAATATCAATGAGGATGCCTGGCATTACTGCAGCTTTTCCTCAAGTGCTGCATGCACTTTTGCCCATTTGATTAACACTAAGCCTTGAAGGAAAATAGCTTCATTTAGCTACATATTTTCTTTCGTTTAATAAGCACACTACAAGCCCACAAAGCTGCAAGCACAACATTTGCCTTTTAAAATGACATCCAATATAATAAATGTTAAAATCTGGTAGAGTTAATTTGCATTTACTAGTGGCTGTTGATTTTTCTGTTACAGTTTCTGTTGTCTTCTTGCAAGTGTGTTTGCTTCTCTCTCTCATTCCTGTGACAGATGTGTAATTCTCCCACCTTTATCTTCTATTTTCTGTGTATAAACTTCATCTTCTGCATGATAGACTCGCGGCCTGGATCGATTGGTATGTTTACCACTCATAGCGTTCCCTCTATCATCCTTTTAATGCATGATTAAGTAGATTAGCCACCATACTCAATTTATCCTCTTTTCCCTCTCTTATCTCCTTCATACATTTTGTCTGAAATAAAACCTCTTTCTCAACTTTTGTTTTCATGTTAGAAATTGTACACAGCCAATATTTTGGAAATCAGTCACGTATCGTTGTAATGATTTTTGTGCCACTGAGAGAAAAGATTGTGTTTGAACTATCAGAGATGAGTAAAGTTTGGTAAAGACTTTGGTTCTCCACAAATATCAGCTCTCACACAGCTCACTTTCCACAGCAGGAGAACCAGAGAGGATGGCTGGATTAGAGTCGGATTAACATTCGCCCATTTCTAAGGTTTTCATTTGTATGGTCACTGCAGTCATTCTCTTTAAGTAACCCTTCACATGGAGTAAGCTCTTATTTGTCAAAACATCTTCTGCTCACTTCACCTCAGCTGTATTCAACAAATGACTAAAACCAAGAATTCTACAAGAGGACAAAATATAATCCGGAGTGATTTGGCTGTAAAGGTCTCAGTGGGCTCAGTTCGCTTTAGCTGGTTCCTTTTTTTTTTTTTTTTTGCTATGTACCTAATGATGGTGACAATTTCCATAAATCCCCAGGTTTTAACACTCATCTTTTCCAACTCAACTCACTGAGATTAAATGATGTTTCAGGGTTACAGCTTTGAGGCTACAGTGGGACTGTCTTTGCAGCAGAGGGACAGAAGTTAAGAGCATTGGTCACACCGTCACCGTGGAGAGAGTCAAAGCTGGCTGGCAGGGAATTATAAGCAGAAAGGCAGAGAAGAAGGGGTGCTCATAATGTTGAATTGTATATTAAAGCCTGAATGGCTGCATTTAGCTGCTTGTACACTGTTTTTAATATTGCAGTGGCACATTTTTAAAACTAAATTACATCATATTTGCTATGTCCATACTTATATAGGGGGTTGGTATTAACAAGAATCACTTCATAATAGTGATACTCATCAGGTTACGTGAGTCACAAGACCATACTTTGCAGTAACACACCAGGATTTTGAACTTTAGGAAGACATTGCAATATTTTGTCACTTTAATGAACAGATACAAGGAGAAGATGAATCAATACACCACTGTGAACACAAGTATCACAATACTATTGTGAATTTATATTTTGCATAACTTCAACCTAGATGGAGTTCTCTGCTAAGAGCATTTTTAATTCTAGTTAGTTAGTTGTTTCATCACCACAGTAAGCTCAAGTTTACATTTCTTTGTTTTCTAATTCACTCCCCTGATGTAGCTTAGCCTGCAGCCTGCTATCCACCTATCAGTCATCAAGACCCAGCCTCCTGTAACTGTGAAGCATTTCTGATACCTTATGAATGTTTCTCTTCCTGTTCAAAACAAAATAGTTAATTACAATTTTCCTAAAACTCTAAAAAAAGTATTGTCCTAACAAAATAGAGGATTTAATGTGGCTACAGTTGGATTTGAATTTTGTTAGATATGATCTATTTTAGTTGCTTTTCATCTCAAAAATCTCTTCCCCAATAATTCACACCAGATGCAATTGTAGCAAATACCCCAGAGAGCTTTAAATGGGTTGGATTGCCCATTTTCACTGTATTTTCTCCACTCACATTTATCTGTTTTCGATATTGTCTACCTATTCATCATTCCTCGCCTGCGCTGAAATGTCACTAGAGGAAGCGCCATTAAAGGGGAAATGGAGGTTGAATTCGTCTCAGCTGAGGCTCTGAAATCAATACGTCTTTGAACAGATGGGCTTATCAATAGACAGTGGCTGGAGCAAATCGGTGGTGCGGGTTGTTTTAGCCTGAAGACTCAAACACAGAGGGGACCGAGAAGGCTGCAAAAGGACAACACCTTTTGAACTTGCATAAATGCCATCCACGTTAAGCTGAATCCACCAGCAATAACTCTGTGTGAATTTGTTATCACCCATCTAAAAGGCACTGACCTGTTTGTATTCTGGGTCAGTGGTCGGATAATGAGATCAGTCAGTCAAAGAAACAGAGCTGCTCCGACGACAACCCACATGCTCTCATTTCTTGTCCTTGGCTATCGATACTAACTCTTCTTCTTGATCTTAATGTTAGCTTTTGGCTTTTTCAACCCCTCTTTTTCTTCGATTCTGTGGCCTCACACACACTGACATGTAATCTGCTGCAGGGCACAAACAGCAGGGGGCTGCATCCAGCTAAATGCCATTTAAATTGATCTGACACGTGGTCAACAGCTGGACAGGAGAAACACTCTGTACTCGCACACCCCCTTGATTCAGATTTTGTGTCTTTGTGAATATCTGTGAGCTGAGGGTAACAGAGTTCCCCTTGTTTTATTTCTTAAAGATGTATCTCATGCAGAATATTCTTTTGCTTGCTGATATATGAGCCATGTGTTTATAGCTCTCTGCCCAGCCGTGGGATAAGAAAGAGAGCGGAAGGCTTGGGTTTATCGGTTGTAGAGATTGCAGCTGGATGTGCCTCGCCGCATTAAGCTCAGCACCTCAGCCAGCATATAGCTGTAGCCAGGAGCACAGAGGAGGCCTGGAAGCCAGTGCTGCAGTCTGCACGAAACAACTGCATCAAATCACAGGCCGGCAATTGTCCCAGTAGCACATGAAGGGGGGTGGAGAGGGAGAAAGAGAAAGAGAATAAAGAAGGAGGCTATGCTATGGTTGGATGTTTCTATAAAACACTGCTGTGAGTCATGTACATTTTAAATTGGTATAAGGACTCTAATCTAATTTTAAATTCAGCTACAGCTCATTGATGTTCTGTAGAAGTTGCTGTTTCTGTGTGATGTAGAAGAAGCAAGAAATAGTTTCTGGATCTTGAACCAGCAGTGTAACTTTCTCCAAAGAATCAGTATCAGAAATACTTTATTAATACTGAGGGTAAATTCAATAAAACTGGGGCTGACTTTTATCCAGGGTCTCAAAACACATATATGTTTGGATACACATGCCTTTAGGTGGTATATATTTAGTGTAAAAGATCATTAATAGGCAAAGTAAATCAGAAAGGCAGAAAGGCAAAGAAAGCTGTCCTTTCCAAATAATGATCCTTTTTCTTACCTTAATGCTTCCTAGAGGCTCATAAGAAAGGTGAGTGGCATTGAAGTTGCTTGTTGCAGAGAAAAAAACAAAAACAAAACAAAACTCCTACTCTCTTTTGCACCTATGAGTAGAGTAGTTGCCCACCTGCATCTTAACCCAAACACCATAAGCAGAGGAGTCGTTCTCTGCTGATGTTGACATGTGCATCAGAGACTGTGCATCCTCTCCACTCTCCCACTGTTGGAGTGCTGGAAATGATGAGCCCGTATCCTGGTTCGCTTTTGGATACAGGAGACAGAAATCACCATCTCCTGTTGGAAGTCCGATTGCATGTCTTCATTCACAAGACGGAGTGGCAAAGAAAAGCCTCCCCAGGAGATGTGTTCCCGAGCTTAAGGTCATCATTGGTGCTGAGAAAGTCATGGCTGAGGTCGAGGTTGAATGCCGAAGGTCGGGGTGGATTGATGTGGTTGGAGGGAGACCACTGGGGCTGTTCTGTCAGGAGATGGAGCTGACATGTATTTATGTGTTCCTTGCGTGTGAATTGTGTGTGCAGGCAGCGCAGAGTGGCGGACACAAGACTTTACTGTATGGACATGCCATTCTCCTGAGACACTCCTTCAGCTCTATGGTAAGAGATTGAAACTGGAAGATCTGAACATTAACCAATCTGTATTTTTACATTTCAACGTCAAATATTAAATCTGAACAGGGGTCTGGTTTTAGTAGAGATTGGTATTGATAAGATTTTATTGATACTAGTGCCTTTATCGATTCCACTTATCGATATGATTCTTTATCTATTCCCTTATCAATTCTTCCTTTTAATTTTTCTGTGTACAAAAAGTAGCTTTACAGGTTTTCTGTGTCATTCTTTTGAGTTTATAACTGAATAAATATGAAATTAGTCCATGGATTGAGAAATCTCTGGATGCAAAAAGATAAAAATAAGTAAAAATGGCACAATAGGTGACGATGTTTTGTGTTTAATTTTATTGTTTTTTTTTTGTTGCTTTTTTTACATTTCTGAGTTTTGAGTATTGCTCATAAAAAAGTTATTTTGATATGTTTTTATGATGAAAATTAAATTTATGTTTTATAACCATAGTTATATTGATATATTCAATTCAATTCAAGGATTGAATTTTGCTCCCTTTGAGCTGAGCACAAGAATGTTTGCAAAATTAAACATGCATCACAAAACACTGCAGCAAATGTACAGAATTTATAGCAAGTTATTCATAATAGACAGACTCCTGGGACTGTTTCATTTGATGATAGATTGAAAGAGTTTCAGCAATTTATGCACGTGATGTAATCTTCCCCTGAGGTGTGTGTCACAGCTCTGCCCTGTGTGTGTTGACTACAGTACCTTGCCTGTTTGAAGACATCGAGGTCACAGACAGATAAGCTGTCCTTTGATGTCGGCCTGCAGGAGGATTCAACAGGTGAGAGAAAAAACACGGACACAGGATGCTTTCATCCGCCTTTATTGCTCCGTCTCTCTCTGCCCATGTTCTGTTCCTCTGTCTCTTGCACCCTGTCTATCTCTCTTACTGTCATCTCTGAGCCCTCATTTTCTTTATCTCTCTCTGTTTGCACTTTATTTGCTTATGAGCAAGTTTTTCAATGTGTTTTTTTTCAGCTCTGCGTTTAATAACCCCCTTAGAGCACTGTAGACACATTTTTTTTTTCAGTGCTGATCTCATCTCTGCTGTGAATTTTGTTGCACTGCTGTTGTTTTTTTGTAACCTTGGTCTGCTTCTTATTTGCATTGTTATTTATGTCACACTATGCAGTAGCTGATTGTTGCCATGGTGCATGCACAAGTCAAAGATTTACTTCTGCTTCCTTCTTGCTTCAAAAACAATTAGAGATGAAATTTGGGTAGCAGGAATGTGATGCTCACTTAAAGCTGTCACTACTCAATCAGTTTGCATGGATTAAAACATGGAGGCAGCTCATATACAATATGTTTGTATTTTTGTAGGTGAGGCGTGTTGGTGGACGATCCACCCTGCCTCCAAACAGAGATCTGAAGGAGAGAAGGTGCGGATCGGTGATGACCTCATCCTTGTCAGCTTGTCCTCAGAGCGATACCTCGTAAGTTTGATGTTAGGAATTTGATCCCTGCAGCTGCTTTTAATGTGTATATGCCTGTGTGAGTGTGTGTATAATATAAAGTCTTAGCAAGACAGAATCATCTCTGGTTCTCCTGATGTGACAAAATTTCAGATTATCCCAATCCAGTTACCGCATGCTGTGCTCGGGCTGTGACCTCTCTCCTGCAAGAGGCTTTACATTAAAAGTGACAAGTTCCTCCTCTTGAACCACAGTGAGAACGCTTACAATAACATTATACTAAGTCTGATCCAGGCAGGAAATGTTTTGGGTTGGTGGATTCGTCACATTCCTACATCCTGCCAATAACAGTCATTTTGATATAGCTGTATTACAGCTGTGAGGCATCTTTTCCTGCCCTCATTGTTAAGCCTCATTGCAATTCACTGTGCTAAGCTGGAAAACATGCCCCCACGTGATCTATGAAGTTGGTGACAGTGGCCAAGAGATCACAGCGGCCAAGAGGTCAGCATGTTTTCAGGGGCCATGGACAGATTACTGCTATCCCCCTTACAGTCACCAATGTCAACCTGCTGGTGTGCAGTCACCCACATAGAAGCATTCGGGAACAGCACCTCAAGGCTGTTTTTTTCCAGAGTCTGACACGCAGAAAGTGTGGAAACACAGCCACACACATCCCTTCTCTTCCAGACGGTATAAATCCCCCAGACTCTGACGGCAGCTGTCAATTTTACAGTTTCCTCAACACTCAATAAAAAGCAGACTTCTTATGTTTCACAGCTACAGTCTTCAAATGTAGCTGAGCTCTGCTTGAAAAGTCACTTCGCAGACATGCAATGTTGAAAGATTTGCTCAAAACCAGAAATCTGGTGTTCATGTTTCCATAGGGTCAATATTTGTGTATTTCTCTGATTATCCTGTAGAGATTCACAGATCAATGAATAATATTTATATCCAACTTGTGCTGTAACTGGTGTGGGATTAAGCAAGTAATTAACCCTCCATGTGATCTTTCCTTCTCCTCTGCAGCACTTGTCCATCTCTAATGGTAACATCCAGGTCGATGCTTCTTTCATGCAAACCCTGTGGAACGTCCACCCCATCTGCTCTGGTAGCAACATAGAAGAAGGTAGATACTGCACCAACACAGCACACTGCATAACTGCTGCACTGAGTTCTATGTATAAGATACACAGCCGGGCCAAAAAAAAGTCTAACTAAGAAAAGGTCACACATTCTAATGTCTCATTGGACTGTCTTTAACTGTGATTGCAGCACACATTCACTGTGCCATTGTTTTGATAAGCTTCTGCAATGTCACAAGATTTATTTCCATCTAGTGTTGCATTAATTTTTCACCAAGATCCTGTATTGATGATGGGAGAGTCTGACCACTGTGTAAAGTCTTCTCCAGGACATCCAAAAGATTCTCAATGGGGTTAAGGTCTGGACTCTGTGGTGGCCAATCAAAAAAAGATGTCTCATGCTCCCTGAACCACTCTTTCACAATTTGAGCCTGGTGAATCCTGGTGTTTTCGTCTTGGAATATGCCATTGGGGAGGAAAAAAATCCATTGATGGAATAACCTGGTCATTCAGTATATATTCAGGTAGTCAGCTGACCTCATTCTTTGGGCAAACCCCATCATAGCACTGCCCCCACAGGCTTGTACAGTAGGCACTGTAAGAATAGAATAGTACCTGTTTGCTTAGTTAAATCCAGGTAGTGACTTTTTTTTGGTCAGGCAGTGTATAAAAATACAGCAATAACGGGGGGTGGGGGTGGGGGTGGGGCAACCTATAAGATGAATGAAAGCTGGCTCTACACTTCGAGATGGGTCTAATTGTCACTAATTGGTCAAAGAAGGAAAACAACAACAAAATATGGGGTACATTTTTCAGTTACAACTCCTTTTGTCTGTCCTTCCCTTCTGATAGGCTATCTGTTGGGTGGTCATGTGATGAGGCTGTTCCATGGACACGACGAGGTGGTCGCCATTCCAGGATCAGACCAGAGTGCAGAGCAGCAGAGGTGCAATACACAGCAGGCGATAAAGAAACAAAATTCCAGTGCAACATAAAGAATTGCACTTTGAGCAGTGATGTAGCACTTGAGAAGTTAACAGACCTTTGAGTGAGTTCCCAGCATACCTTATATAAATGCCTCTGACCGAGGTGACACTCTGCCCTGAGGGAGCCAAAATGGCTGCTGTGTTATTTTTAACTCCAGCTTTCCTACTTATTGCCCACACAGTGAAGGCCTGCCTTAGAAAAATGGCACACATGGTCCTGAATTAGGTCAATACAGAGGGTGAGGCCCATTCACATTCATACGTGTGCCAGGGGATGTGTCTTCCTCCTTGGCACAAGTACATGTACACACATGCAATCTATTTTTAGAACTGAGCATGGCCAATATAGGGGCGGGGTGTATATCCAGCTCTGACTTTTTTCCTTCTGTTGCCCTTGAAATTTAGACGAAGAAGGATTTTTGGAGGTCTATAATTTGTCTGAAGCAGATCAAACACACTCCAAGCTGTCAGCAGGAGGGGCGATGAGTGATTTCTTTTATCATTGGACCCAGTCACCCGTATCTCTGATAGACAGTGTAGCTGTGGGTTATCAGGGCGCACATGTCGCTGTTTGAAGGATGTGACGCTGTAGTCGGCAGAGTAAATACAAACCTGGGCTTCACTGTGTGTGTGAGTCAAACATCCTCCAGGTGAATATCAGCACGAAGAGAGAGAGTGAAGAGGATCTGTTCTTCTCAGCCAGAATAGATGACCTCCACAGCATCAGCAGTGGCTAGACATTAAAGCATCCCCAGACAGACCACCCACTCATTTCTTTTCTTTTCAGGATAGTCAACTATGAGACGGGTAAAGCAGGTGCCAAAGCCAGGTCCTTATGGAGACTGGAGCCGCTCCGAATCAGGTGGGTTGAATTTTTGCACAATCAGCTTTCTAATCCAGTCTAATCCTTTTTGTTTCTTACTTCCTTTTTATTGATAATTTTCATTCCATCTATTCTTCCTGTTTATTTCTATTTGCTCTTTTCTCTCTCTGTTCACTCTGCTCCCATTCATCCATCCTCTCTTTTCAAGTCATTTGAACTGACGCTGTGGCCTCTTTGTCTCTTTATTCATCAGCCCCCGCCATCCCTTTTCTTTCTTCCTTCCCTCCCTCTCCCTTTTGAGTCTTTGATCCTGGCTATTTCACAGCCCCACAGGGATGCAGCCTTCCCTTTTTTTCCATTTCACTTGTGTCAACTGTGATATTTGTCGCATCTCCTGAGGATTTGACCCTGGATTTGTTATGACTTTCCTGAGCAGAAACAAAGTGCATAATCACAGAGATGTTTTCAGCTAATTATTCCACGGCATGGCACAAGGATAATTGACAGCTGGCAGCAATGTTTAGATCAACTAATTAGCAGATATTAGGCTCCTGGAGCTTATAAAAAGCAACATTTACTACAGGTTTGTTGGATTTTAATGTGTGATATGCAACCTCCGCAGCTGGAGTGGGAGCCACATCCGATGGGGGCAACCCTTCCGACTGCGGCACCTGACTACAGGTCACTACTTGGCCCTGACGGAGGACAGGGGGTTGGTGCTGCAGGACAGAGAGAGGTCTGACACCGTCGCCACTGCTTTCTGCTTCAGAGCCTCCAAGGTTAGCACCAGCGTAGCTTCAAGGGCACAGAGTGATTGCTCTCTACTCCCTGCTGTTCTTTAAGGTGACCTATGTCACATGAGATAAAGCATAAGCTCACTGCTATCAAACCCTGTGAGACCCAGTGTTACATCTTTACAACATAACCTTTAGTGTTTTTGGTTAAAAAACAACAGGGTGTTTTGATATGGTATGTCATTTTGTACCATAAATGTGGCATAACTTCACATGATTTGAGGGGAGACAATGGGCACTGCAGATGTAAATCACCTCAAAGCTAAATTCTGGAACAATTCTTCAAAGGGTAACATCAATGTTCAATATTGTTTAAAGTCCTCTTGTGAAAAAAATATTTATACAGCATGATACTACTGTATGATACAAAAGACACAAAATTAAACAATAACAGTACCTGATTCATGAGGTGTCATTAAATGGAAACAGGATACAGTACTATGATATGACTAATATCAATTATGTGTATATATGATATTACTCCATATGATACTGTATAATGAACGTGACACTGAAGAAAGACGGGATGCAAAAGATGATATAACACCACATAATACAGATCCAAAGATAGAAAATGATGGACATGAGACAATATGAGACAATATGAGACATTATGAGACCACATGATATGGCGCAACATGATACAGTGCTGCTCAGATTTCACTGCATTCGCTTTTGTACTGATAGGAGAAATAAAACCAACACAAAATCTATGACAATGATAAGAAATCCTTATGCCATTGCACATTACATGTAGCTTCAAGAAATATTATCCAACATTTTGAAATTTTTTTTTTAAAGCTCAGTTTGCACTTAGGAACTTGTCTTTCATATTTGAGCTTATAATGAGAGCAGAGGATGTAACGAGGGTCAAGCAGTACTTTCTGCACTTTCCTCAAAACAGAATGTTCATAGAACCACAGTGTTTTGGCATGGTGAATTTGTCTTACAATGTTTTCCCAACGTGCTGATGAAGCTGAGAAAAAATGATGAAACAATATTAGAGATGTCCTTGAGGTGGAGGAGTCCGCTGCTGGCTAAAAAACAGAAATAAATTAAACTTGACCTTTCATAGAAAATATCCTGTTATCCATAATAAACGATAAACCAATGAAAATGAGCAAACATCACAGTATATTTACATCTTATGTGTTTTATATTGAAGGTAATTCAAGAGTATACAAATAAAGGTCATATAAAGTTGCCTAACTGTGCAACATTGAAAGCCAAAAAATCAAGACAAAGAGTAAACTAAATTTTTCACTCAATTTTTTTTATTTTATTCAGGTTTTGCAGGGTTGTGCACAGTTGTCTGGTACAAAATAGCCCTCACAAATGAGCCCCTGTCTGGAAAATGATCATTTGGTCAAGGACAATGAAAATTACAAGAATAATTGGAGCAGTGACAGCAACTCTGCAAAGGAGGTCAGTTTAGCTGAACTTTCAGACTCGGGCTACAACAGCCATTTAGCCATAATCTACATAATGGACTTCCTAGATGTGGCTGATGAATGCATGCTAATTAGTGTCCCCTACAATGTGGATTTAAATCATGTATCACAGAACATAGGTGAAGTCATCCATCACTTCAGTCCTCATGTGAACCAGGGGTTAATTCTTGTAGTCAAACAAATACAATCATTGCACCATAATGGATGGAGCCACATGCAGCAGAAGCATCAGACAGTTGGTTGGCATTTAGAAAAAAATCTGCACGCAGCGTGCCTTCAATGCGCACAAACTGTAATAATACGAGTGATCTAATGTGTGTGGCTCTGACAGCTTTCATTGTCTTCATTGTCCTTTTCTCTGTGCAGGAGAAGCTGGAGCAGAGCCCTAAGCGAGACATCGAGGGCATGGGGGTGGCTGAGATTAAATACGGGGACTCACTCTGCTTCATCATGCACGTGGCCACAGGGCTATGGCTCTCCTACCAGGCACCCGATGTCAAATCTGCCCGTCTGGGTCCCCTCAAGAGACGAGTGAGAGGAGACAAACACAAGCACACACAGTGACAGTTTCGTCTGTGGATATCATATAGAAATAAAGCAAATTTATTAAATAAATGAGATGCCTTGGAGCGGATAATTATTTAGAGGATAATGAGCTTGATTGAGTAAGGATGATTGTCTATTAGTTTGTGTCTCTTCCTCCACTAAATATAAACCTTGTCCCTCAGCGACTGTCGGGAGTGATAGACGTTTGTGTGAGTGTGAAAATGTGCCCTGCATGTTAACAGAGCCAGATAGCCTGTAGAGATGGCACCTGTGTTCCAGATATTGTAACTATCTGAAGGCTCAGGAAGAGTGTTTGTTAAAAGTAGCTGAGCTGCAACAGCTCCTGTCAGTTCTAAAGTAACAGGGTGATGTTTCCATAATGAGGTCATTTCAGAAAACGTGCAAACATCCAAAATAAATCACCAACAAACACACATTTACTGCAAATCCATGCCAAGTCAAACACACACCCGCACATTTTCCTAATATACCTTTTTGGTTTTTTTTGCTGCTTTTAGGGGGAATTAGCTGTCATTGTAGGCGTAGGAATGTATCAATAGTTGAACCTTGCTTTTTAAACTGTGCTTAGAAATGCTTCATATCTGAACTAGTAGTATGTTACCTTTCATGGAAATTATTTTGTTCGGAGCTTCAGAATTTCCCTTCTTTTCTACTTAACTTAAGATGATACTGCAAAAACTTCCTTTGCGTTCTTTTATCTCAAAGATCCTAAACAATGTCTCATGCTCTTTCTTTTTCTAAAATGTCTAGGCATGCCTGCACGCTGAAGGTCACATGGATGATGGGTTGACCCTACAGCGCTGTCAACACGAGGAGTCTCGAGCCGCACGAATCATCCGCAACACCACATTACTCTTTAACCGCTTCATCAGGTAAGCTAAACGTTTCATTACAGTAGTGACATGATCACACAAATTGCCCAGTTAAACCAAATTATCGTCTACATTTGTCCTGAGCCGCTTTAGGAAGGGGCAAATCAAAAGGGCGATCTGCAAAATCTCATGCTCCAAGTTACGTAAGTGCCATTCTGATATTTGTGGAGCATAATTAATAGGATGATAAAACAAAGAGTCCCCAAATGCACCATATCAACAAATTAGCGATGAAACTTGGAAACATAACATTTTAAAAAGCCTCATGGACTGTCTCACAGTCAACACAATGGTGATGTAACGTCCCTCCTGATTGTGAATGCACTCAGTGGAGAGTTCAGCTTCAGGGCTGTGAGTTTTGACTGAGTGGTGTGCCAAAGCCCCAGACAGCTCACTCAGTGATCCACTCATGCGTTTCCAAAACGGCAAACATTGCAAGCCACGTCTTGGCTACGCAAGACCAGCTATGAAAAAAAATACAAGCTGTGGAGCACATAAGTGGATGCCTCCACTGCCCTTATTTATTATCAAATGGCCTGCTGCCCCCCCAGGTTTGGGCTCAGGGGCCTGTCACGCCGGGAACATGTGAGAGTTGTCTGCCTTCCCCGCGGCTGTGACACACACATCTCCCTGCTCCCCTCCCACGCTTACGACAGGAGCTATTTTTAGCGCTCCAGCGGAAATCAGCATTTCAGCATGGATGAACCTGTGGGCTAAACATTGTGTTAGTCATCACAGCCTCTCCTTAAGTCTGCTCAGCTGCTCCATTAGAGCATCTTTACCAGGAGGGTGATGCATTTGTGATGAATGGGAGTCACTCTGAAAGCTAAACATGAATTACAAGCATCACAGCTCTACCGTCTTTCTGAATGAGGCTTTTTTGTGTGATTGTGTCTGTGCTCTGTCTCCCCCCTCTCAGAGACCTGGATTGTCTGGGAGTTAAGAATAGAGCACTGGTTGCGCTGCCGGTTGAGGAGGTGCTCCAAACCCTCAATGACCTCATCGCATATTTCCAACTCCCTGATGCTGAGCTGGAGCACGAGGAGAGGCAGATCAAGCTGCGCTCGCTCAAGAACCGGCAGAACCTTTTCAAACAGGAAGTAAGTTTCACCAAAATGGGAGGCAAATGAAGCATCAATTAATGATATGAAGAGCTGCTCTGCAGTGCAGCAAAATATGAACTCCCTCCACCCATTAGAATTAAGATTTGGACTTGTGATTGAGGTAAATTACAGCGAGTGCCTCCACATATGCGAGAACAGAGAGAAAATTTGCAGAAGACAAAGTATGAGAAAGGCTGAAGGGATTGATTCTTTCTGTTGTGTTTCAATGCCATCCTGAATTGGGAGGCACAGTATTTGGAGGCGTCAGCAGTTTTGGTGTTATAAGTTTTCCCATAGCTGGCACGAGTGCACTGAAGCTTTCTGCTAAGCCCCTAGGACTTAAATTGCTTTCATCAATTACAAAATGTCAGCTGCCTCACTGAGTGGGTCTATGATGTCAAATATTAAACCCCCCTCTACTCCACAGGACAACAACAATTGGTTTCTTCAAGTCAACATAAATAATTGTAAATTTAAAAAAATATACATTTGGCCTTCTTAACTAGTAAGCTACTCTTTAAGTATTATTTTTATCTCAATGTTCGTTTTTATTCCCTACATTTTAATTCACCTGTTATTTGTTTTGTTTGGATGCATTTACTCTATGTGTGTAAATGCTGGCCTGTGTGGCACCTTGTAACACTGGATATGAAAGGTGCATTTTAAATTGAAATATTATGAGTATCATTATTCTGATTACTGTAACTGAGCACCACTGAAGGAGTTTGTAAAGTTTATTGGTCCAACTGGTATGTGTGTTTTATTAATGCATTGATGCATGTGTGTATGCAGTCATGCTGTCTTCATCAGTTGTTTTGCCGAATACTTCTCAGGGCATGCTGACATTGGTTTCCAACTGCATCGACCGTCTGAACGTCTACAACAGTGCTGCCCATTTTGGTGAATGTGCTGGATCAGAGGCTGGAGCAGCCTGGAAAGACATCCTGAACCTCTTATATGAGCTTCTGGGTAAGACACTGCATCAGCACACATACACGTATGTTATTGGATGGGTACAAACACAAAACCAAACACTGCAATCCCTCACACGGACAAGTTTCTGCTCAAAGATAAAATGTGGACGGTATTTAAAGAGGCATGAATGGCATGATTGTGGAGAGCAGAGTTCTGAAGTTGCCATAATGCAGACGGATAAACATGCGCAGAGACTCACAGCACAAACAATGAAACCCCCATAGATACACACTCTCATTGTTTGGAAAAGACTCAGTGGCATGTGGCCCACTGCTTACAAGAGAGTTTCTTGGTCTGTTTTGACATGCCTTTACACACACACACACAGAAACTCAATTTTGGGTGTTTTCCTCCCATCAGCCATTTTGCTTTTTCAGGCAAACGTCAACTTATCATTTTTTTTGTTTTGTTTTGTTTTGTTTTTTTCCTGCTGTGTCTACAGTTGCTGTGCTCTTCTAAAGCACAATGTCATCAGTCCTCTTGTAGTAATATCACTTTAACCTTTCCCTTTGCTCGCATATGCTCTGTCAGATATGGACGTATCTCCCTGAGATGATCTGACAGGGGAAATGTACTATGCATATTTTATTCTACCTCTCTATCTGCAATGCCGCTGTCCTCTCCTGTATCTACTAAATGCCATTTTTGTCTGGAGTCACATGGATTTGTGAGAAAAGCAGTTGCCAATAGTAAAGATTTTCTTCCTGTTTTAGATGGATAAATCACCTTAAAGGAGACTGTTTGTAGTCTGTATGTGGAGGTTATCCTCCTCCCTGCCCCTTTGAAGCCCCTCTCCCTTGCAAGTCTGTCCTTCACATTCTTATTTACACTGATACTACCTTCTGGCTTGTATTAGTGTTCCACACACGTCTCTCTCTTCCCCTGATCCCTCCTCTACCCACCTGCTCCAGCGTTGCACTAAGTGGATTTAGGATGCCTCCCTCTTTTCTTCCCTGTCTTAACTGTGTTTCATGACCCTGTTTTTTCCCTTTAGCTAGGACATATGGGGGCGTGTTTGTCCCTGTGTGTTTACGTCTCAGCCCCCTTCTTGTATCTTAAGACATCTTCCAAATTAACATGCATGGTGGCATTCAAGCAGAACCTCTCTCCTCCCCCCACTTTGGGCAAGCAAACAAAGTGTATTTAATGTTTTTCGCTAATGTCGGTCAATAACGTCACTTTTGTCAAAAACACTCTCTTTTATTTTCGCAATATTTGATTAAGAGTAGTTTATTTTGCTCCTATCCCCAGCTGCATTGATCAGAGGGAACAGAAATAACTGCACTCAGTTTTCAAACAACTTGGACTGGCTGGTCAGCAAGCTGGAGAGACTGGAGTCATCTTCAGGTATGTTCATCATCATTCAAGCACATATTTATCCTGTGGTCAAAAAGTCAGTTTTCTCTTCCTCAGAGACATCTCTAAACTATCAGAGTCAACTACACTATCAACTGTTTATGATGCAAAAGTTCCACACAGTTTGCAAAGCTGCCTTTTTTTCTGTTGTACATTACGGCGAAGATTCATTGCTGGTACCAAATATTTCTATTCACCAATGCAGGGCGGCATGTCTCTTTGACAGGTGTCCTCTATGTGCGCATGTGTGTCTTTCTCTTTCGTGAGTGTTACCTAATTGATGAATCTGTGCAGGCATCCTGGAAGTTCTGCACTGCATTTTAATTGAGAGCCCTGAGGCCCTAAACATCATCCAGAGAGGACACATCAAGTCGATCATATCGCTGCTCTACAAACACGGACGCAACCACAAGGTGAGGAGCCGGATACTTGTGCTTATGAGTATTACCATCTACGGAGTGATATAAAACACCGACACATCTGTTATCACAAGGAAAGTTCTGAATGAGGGGTGAACCGTCTATCTGCCTATAAAGGAAGTATTAGCAGTGAGTAGAAAGAGCACTCTAAACTTGCTGAGTGGTAGATATGAGTTTTGACACCATGCAGACATATTAAAATTAGGTAATAAGCTAAATCCAGATACAAATTTGCTTGACACAACAAACAAAAGGAGAGGGACACAGCTAACTTTGTTCTGTACAAAGGAGCAAATCTATCTAAATCTTTGCCCTAAAGGCTCAAAACCTTGGATGCTCACTGGTTACCTCTGGCCCAGAAAAAGTATGAAATCTGAAGGAACTTTTTCAATCATACTCTAAATGTTTTGTAAAAATGAAACAAATTACAACTAACCAGCTCATTAGTACATTGCAAAAGCTACCAGAGTAGTGGGCGCATTTTCCCAGCTTTGTTATAGGGAATGTTGCTACTATAAATATAATCCAGGAAACCATCAACTGTTTCCTGATATTATTCACCATTGGCCAAGATTTTTTGGTATTCAGGTGCACAACTTCCAGCTAAGACCTCTTTTTTGGTGAACTACGTTGTTGATAGTTAAATCAGCAGCCTAAAAAGCCTGAGCTCTTAGCCCTTTGGATAAGTCTGCAGATGAACACACCTGTTTTCTTGGTTATCTAATTCATCTTTGGCTGGTAGGTCTCAGTTTCACTGTAAACAGCCACTTAGAGGCTTTACTTATGATGACGTCAACTGAAGAACTTTTAAAAACAAAAATCACTTTTACCTGCAGTTTACAAGTTTTATTGTGACTAGGATGTAGATGTGCACAAGTATAAATGCAAGTTTGCCTTCTTTTGTTCTCAGGAGAAGTATCTTGATTGCTGAACTTAAGTTGGATTGATCCTTTCTGATACATCCTAGGTAGTCAGGAAATCTCACTGCTTAGTGTGCTTTGTGACATCAACAAGCAGATCAGATTATTTTTAAATCTAGACTGTTTTGTTACGTCCACTTTCACCCAACATGAAGGAATTCAGCGTCAGAATACCTGTGATAGTACCTGAGATGCTTTTACCACACATCAAGTTCTGTCTGACTTGCTCTACACATGAATGTACTTTATTGCAATTCCACTAAAGCCTCTGACACATCACCAGTCAGTACTAGACTGGAACCACTGATGTAAACCAAAACTAGAATTCACCCGACATTACCATCCAGACATCTTCAGATACAGTTTTCTACACTTGTATGAATGATTTAGGGACTGTAAATAGAGATAACTGTTCACATAAAGCTCATCTAACTGGCAGCTAACTTTGTTTTCCTCCTGACATTGTTAATTCTGTATCTCTCTTCTTACCAAAGAAAAGGAGGCAAGTTTATTTCCCAGGGTGTTCAACTATTCTTGAATGCACACTAAAATAACTATTCAAAATTTGTATTCAAGCAAAACTACCCCACAGTGCTGTGCACCCCACAGCAGCCTGAAATGGAAGTGAACTCAACTGAAAGTGCTTGTTTCTCTTGCATGCAGTCATCTCCAGCTCGCTCCTTATTAGGCTCACCCAAATGCTTCATTGGATGCACATTCATTTCCATAACAGTTCCCTTTGGGCTTCTTTGTCACCACTTCCTCTGTTTAGCTGCTAATTCACTGTGTTTACCTTCTACCAACTCACCAACACCTTACCTTCTCCTCTGCACCCTCTCTGACAGAGGCTCCCTGTGGGTTTGGCTGCAGTGTGTCCCAATCATGAATCAATCAGTCTCACAGTAAAAAAAGATCAGGAGTGGGCAGTCAGCTGGACTGGGACATAAATCAGCCTGAATGTATCATTTGCTATGAAGGCAGGGGGAAAAGAGCCAAACATAAAACACGGCTCCTCTAGGCTGTCACCTTTGCTTCCTAGCTCATTTAATTTCTCTGCTTTGTTAAGTATCAAAAAGGATTTTATTGGACATGTTTTGCCCCCAATAAGCATCCTCGGCAATTATGCAGCCGTTGCGTGGAATGAGTCTGTCCCCAGAGCAACAACCTAGACAAAGATAATAAGTCATTACTGGAAGGTATGGATTCATTTTCAGGGCTTAATAGGGACACTGAGGTCAGAGCGTAATCAGTTATTGTATCAGTGTTGAACTTCTTTGACTCACGGCTTTGATTTACCCCCTTTGCCACCACTCTCTCTCTCTTTCAGATTCTTGATGTCCTCTGCTCCCTGTGCGTGTGTAATGGAGTAGCTGTGAGAACCAATCAGAATCTGATCTGTGATCACTTACTCCCCAAAAGAGATCTGCTGCTTCAGACCCAGCTGGTCAATGATGTCCAGAGGTAAGAAAGTCATCAATTTCTCTTCAATTTTTTATTTCTCCCTTTATTAAGCTACAGTGCAAAAAAAGGTATGCTTTTTTCTAAAACTTTACCAATGTGTGCCTGCTAGCAGTCTGATAAGCTGCACCTGTATGCTTCACTCAGAGGTGGTGTCTCTCACTTGAAGAGCTTGATAATGTCTTACATCTATTAAGCAAATTTCACATAACTGTTGAATTATCAAGCCATCAGGGAGTTTTCTAAGGTGTCAGTTTTCCTTGCTGCAGAATCATGAAGCAGTAGGTTGCTACACAGGCAAAATTACAGTGTTCCTTACAAGGCAAAATCTTTTTTTTTTTCAATTTTTATTTTCAAATAAAAATGGAGGTGATTGATGACAGTCCTAGTTTTAATATAAAATCAGAATCTGTCTTGTCAGGGTGGTACATGTGCAAGTTACTGGGTAGTTCAGGGCCTGAAGGCACTGATATTTTCGACAGCCGGAAAATGTCAGATGTTGGTATTTTGAAGGGACGACGGAGCAAACATGTTAATTACAGTCTGTGTTTCAAAACTTCACTTAGTTGTTGCAGAGTGCTTTAAAGTGACTGTGAGGAGTTTCCAGATGATCTTAAGACACCTTTTATCTAGATATATGCCTGAACATAATTCCCAATTTAAAATGAGATTATCATTGCTAATAAAGGTTATTTCAAATGCTAATTTCTAGCTTCCTGATTGGGTCAAACTGGACCAGACTGATTTATGGCACGTTGAAGTCTCTATGAGAACGCCATGCAAGCTGACAAAGTTAGGCAGTGAGGAGAGAGATCTGTGTTTTCCTCTGCTGAAAACTAACTCCTCACTGTCACTTTAAGGTCACAAGCTGTGGTCTTATGTTTTATTATATGTTGAGGTTCTAGCTGGTATTTTAACTGAATGACTGAAGGAATTCAGATCTTGCTTGGTTTGCTTGATATTTTATTCTTGCATTACTTTTACCAATGACTTTCAAACTTGTAACCAGCTGAATGAAAGTAACTTCTGGTCCGAAAACTCAGGTATACACCTGCCAGCATTAGCTTTTCACTTAAATGGGTAGTTTTTCACTTGTGTAAAGCAACAGTTTGCTGCAGCTGCCTCATTACACATGTATCTAATAACTCAGTGATGTGCAAATCAATGACTGTTGTAGGTTCGAGTTTTGTAACTCACTTCAAGTTAAGTTGAGGTTGAACTTAAACACAGTATCTCTGAAATATCTCCACAACATTTTTCTTACACAAGTTCAGTGATCTGCTGTACTCTTCTTTATTTCATAAAATGGCCACTTTCCTCACCAAATATTCAAAGGCAGATTTAATTATCTGGTCCTGAGGGCACGAAATCTCATTATTTTTAAGGGGTAAAACATCACAAACGAACATGATAATATCTGATATCTCTCTCTGAGGGATAACTAATGTTTCCTTGTTTTTTTCTTTGTCAGTATGAGACCCAATATCTTCCTTGGGGTGAGCGAGGGCTCCGCTCAGTACAAGAAGTGGTACTATGAGCTGATGATTGACCAGGTGGACCACTTTGTGACCAGCGAGCCCTCACACCTGAGGGTGGGCTGGGCCAACACCAAAGGCTACGCTCCTTATCCTGGAGGAGGAGAGGGATGGGGGGGCAATGGAGTGGGAGATGACCTCTACTCATTTGGGTTTGATGGACTTCATCTATGGTCAGGTCAGTGGGAGAAAGAAACTTGCAATCATAGAGTAGGGACAAGATGAATGTCATGGTTACGTTTTATTGTCATGACCCGTCTCTTGTGCTATGGATAGACTGAGAATTTTACAGACAGATTCAGAGATTTTGAAGATGTAGCCATTTGAAAATTTGCACACGCATAATATGGACACCCAGCCTTTTTATCCATATTCAAAATATGGGAAAGCATAACACCCCATGTGCCTTCGGCGCAGACTCTGGCTTCAAATGTGCAAGATGTCAGCACCTACTGTAGAGAGCTGTTTTGGCTCCATTTTTGTCAGGGGGAGGTGTTGAAGATGTGTCATCTATCTTTGTATAAAGTCAATAGTGTAACCCAGCTCATATCTTAATAAGCTAATCTAATAAAGATGAGTGGTAACTCTGGGCTACAGCCAGGTTGTGTCTAGACAGAAACAGCACCCTGCAGAGACCATCTCCCTGCCCAGAGTGTGTGTATTTGTTAGTGCATGTTTGTGTGTTAAATCCTGTGTGTGTGAAAGACATGATCTGTGCCAGCATCGCTCATTGGCTCAAAACTGTGCGTGTCTGTGTGTCTGTATGTTTGTGTGTGTGTGTGTGTGTGTCTTTATTTGTTCCCGACAGGTCGTGTCCCGCGGGCAGTTGCATCCATGAACCAGCACATCCTGACCTCAGAGGACGTGGTTAGCTGTTGTCTGGACCTGGGAGCCCCCAGCATCTCTTTCAGGATCAACGGACAGCCTGTGCAGGGCATGTTTGAAAATTTCAACACAGACGGACTCTTCTTCCCAGTCGTCAGCTTCTCCGCAGGGGTCAAGTGAGTGTTGATTTGTTACTCGTCTATGTTCTCGGAGAGGAAATTCCTCTGCGATGGATGTGCTGAGAGGAGGCAGAAAAACGAGACAAAGAAACTAAAGTCAAACTAAATATAAACACGTATGCTGCACACCTACACTCACACAAACACGGCATGAAATCAATCTAATCCACTGCTTCATTCTGGTCCAAATTCATTAATCCTCAAGGCCCTGAAATTGGACATAGGTGAAATAGACTGGTTTTATGCTCTGCTCTGTTGCCATGGTGATGGAAGATAGTGTGATTGACAAGACTTTCAAATGGAATTTCAAGCTCCAGTAGTTTTTCCATGATTCAGTGATTGACTCTGATTTTGTGGAGCAAAGCTGCATTTTGCATTAACAGCTTTGACTTTCTGAAGCCTGGAGACACTCTACACTGAGAGTCTTATTTTATTCACTCATGTTGCTTCTTCAAAGTGAATTTGGTCTTTATTTCATGATGAAAATATATTCCAAAAAACTAAAACAGCACCTGATGAGGTGTGAAGAATGGATCGAGACCTGGGGGTGCGAGCAGGAAATGTTGTTCTGTATGAGAACGAGGGTCAACTCAGGTGTAAAAGCCACACGTCGTTCTATATCTGAAACATCCTGAGGTCACTTAAGTTTGCTGGCTCCTGGTTTCACAGAGGAGCTGTGATCAAAGCTGCGCTAGCATATGAGTTTAGCTCAATGCTTATGGCTGCTTGTTAACATGGTTGCAAGGACAATGCTGCCCACCTTCCATGCCTAAACTGAGCAGGTTTCATTTTTTTCACTGTGTCCTGGGTTAGTGTGGTAAACAAAACTTTGCAAAAGATTTGTTTTCAAGTTTTGGGAAAGTTTCGTCTAGCTTTATGCCCATTGAGTCATTTTGAAAAATTATTTTCACTTCTTTCAGATGGTAGCAATCAAACAGCTTAATATAACCTAATTTTGTCATTTTACAAACCAGCAACGTACTTTTTTTTTCTTTTTTTCAAAAGACAATTATTGAAATTATTCTTGTGCAACTTGATTAGAAGTCAGTTCTTGTAAATGAGCCCCCCTTTATTGAAGCATCATTGCTTCACCCTTTATTACTTTATAATCGTAGCTTTTGAATGTGGGAAACTAAAGGATTTGCTCATTTGAAAATAGCTGTAAAAATGTTTTCTGATGCTTTTTAGAAGGTATGAGTTAAATGTACCTCACTAGAATTTAAACTGTTCAAAACAATGTTCTGTAAAAAGCGAAAAATAACCTGGAGACATCTTGACCCCTAGGAGTTTAGTTTCAGATAAGCATCTTTCAATAGAGATAACAACTTGTTTGCCACAAGAAAACATAAACTAGACATAGAACGTGTCGTGTTTGCAGAGGTGCATGTCTCCAACATGTAAAGTTTGTGTTTCAGTGTTTAAATTGACTTACTCCCCTGCCTTCCTGCAAATACATAAAAAGAATACAGATTCACAAGATCGGCTTCATTTTCATTCTAAAATTCAACCTCTTCTTTACTTGGTCACCTTATCTTTGAGCAACATGAGGGAACTGCTGCCTGATCACTAGAGACCTTGCAAAATTCACCACTTTTAAAAGAGCAACTAACCCCCTGGTAACTTCAACCAAACTCATGTCCAACTTTCTGTAACCGTGTCACTGCCAAATGTGTTTCATTGTAATGTACACATTTAAAAGCATGGTATGAAGAAAAGATGATTTTGCTTTGTGTACACTTCTGCTCTTCTTCAATTCTAAAGTAGCTGCCCTAAAATGTGGCTGTTGATGTACAACAAATCATTTACACAGACGACAGTGGTTGTTTCACAGTCTCAATGACATAGACTCTTCTCTAAAAACATGACTGATGCTCGTCTATTTTCAACATTCATTTTCCTCAGAGTTAATGATGAAAAGTCATGCAGAGTGTGTTCCTGCAAGACGACTGCAGTTGCAGTTATGACACCTCCGGCCTTGTTCTCGAATCTGACCCAGTGAACAGGGAGAACATCTCAGTGGATTCGAACGTGCCAAGAGATGACAGCCACACATCTTGACTGCTCAATAATTGAGGGCTGCAGTCAGAATGGTCTCAGTTGCGTCACCACTACTACTTGAGCTGCTATTTTGGGTGGCCTCAGGAGAGCCTCTTCACAGTGATGGCCTGAGACTGTTCTTTTTTTCAGTCACAGAGCTAAACTCGTCCCTGTTAGTGCAGAGGCAGGAACTGATTGGAAAGCAAAGTTACTGCTGGCCGCATGAATGGTTTTAGATTTACTGTCTGCTCCTTTTATTAATAGCTGTCTGATTAGCGCTTGTGATTGAATAAGCAATTTATTTTGACATACTTAGAGCGCCAATTAGTTTTCATCTCAAAGATGTTGAGTTCTTAAAATGAAAAAATGAATCCAACTTTATTATTTTCACAGGGTGCGTTTCTTGTTGGGTGGGAGACATGGTGACTTCAAGTTCCTGCCTCCATCGAGTTATGCCCCGTGTTACGAAGCTTTGTTGCCCAAAGAGAAGATGAAGGTGGAGCCGGTGAAAGAGTACAAAAGAGATGTGGATGGAGTCAGAGATCTGCTGGGTACTGCACAGTTCCTGTCTCAGGCATCCTTTATCCCAACACCTGTTGAAACCAGCCAGGTAAAACATCATAAAGAAGAGCAGCGTTCTTATTCCTGAGACAACTCAACTCAGTGGTTAGACTTCCTGACTTTTTAGGGTTCATCAGAAATGATCAACCTGTTGTGTATTCAACCAACTATCTATGAAAAGTTTTTTTCCTTCTACTCTTGAGCACAGACCTGACGAGGATTGCATTTAACATAGGGTGACCAAATGTCCTCTTTTGCCCAGACATGTTCTCTTTTTTGGCCATAAAATTGTGTGCGAGGAAATTTATAAATTTGCCCCAATTTTTGAAATAATAAAGTCAACATTTGAGATAATTAAGTGAAAATCATGATTAAAAAAATCAAAATCTTAAGATAGAAAGCAGAAATTTTGACGTCTTACTTCATCAGTTTGACTTTTTATCTCAAATTTTTAAATTAATATGGACAAAATAAAAAAGTCTTTACAAAGCCAATTTTTCATTTTTATAATCTTCATAGTTTTAACCAACGGTAATCAACTTCTAAAGAAAAAAGAGTTTTTTTAATAAATACATCAGTTATGAAGCTACTTTTTCCTCCTCGAGTATCTTTTGGTATTTTTGCAATATCTCCAAAAGGCTGGGCTCGTAGAATATGGTCACCCTAGTTAACAAATCTCATTCATGCTATTTTTATGATTTTGAGACCTGTTGTGGCAAGTACATCAAAAGAAAACCAATCTGTTTTAGATTCTTGCTGCTGAGGTCAGTCAGAGCCTCTGTGCAGCTGTGTACTGTGAAACTAGGACTCACTAGACTTAAATAAACAGACCCTTCTCCAGGGAGTGTGATGACACAAGAAACAACATTTTTGTTTTATTGTTTTGTGTTTTACAACATATCTAGAAGGAAAACTCTCTCTGAAATTGAAAACAAAGTCTAGTCTGGATGTTGTTCATCACAAAGTACTGCACTGTAATCAGACAAAAGCTGATTGATTGGTAGACTGACTCGCGGTTGATCCCCTGGCTTAGTTTTCTTCGACCTTCTTTCTCAGATTGTTATGCCACATCATTTGGAAAAGGTTCGGGACAAACTTGCTGAGAACATCCATGAGCTGTGGGGCATGAACAAAATTGAGCTTGGGTGGTCGTATGGCAAGGTGAGAAATATCCACACTCTTCCCTTCTGTAACACAACAAAGTCAAAAAGCACAATCCATACATTTTGCCATTTTAAAAGGAAATGAGCATCAAAGTTATACATTTTCTAAAAAAATTTGAGTTAAAAGCAGCTTGAAATGCATTAGTTGATAGCAATATTCAAATCTAACCATCAAAAGCCTGTACGTCATCTTGCTTTCTCTTTTATAATTTGCGGTTCACACCAAAAAGAGGGTAAGTGGAAAGAACGCTTTCATTTTTCATGTTAAATGCTCTACATGCCATTCATTTAGATGCTTCATTACAGTTTGTTTGTAGTTAGCAGAGTCATTGTGTCTGTGTTTTCAGTATAATTCATGAATAACAAAGTTTTGTTTCATGGAAGGGCAAAACAGCATGTTTTAGCAGTATCAGTGTAGCAACAAACTAAAAAGAAAGTCTTTTTTTATAAATCTCTGCTTGGATTTGATTTCCTTAGAATACATTTTAAACATAAATCAGTCCAAATGTAAACCTATGGGTGCTTTTTTTTTTCAAAATACAGTAGTGGTTTGTTTGGAAAATTGCGTGTTCATTTTCTTGCTGAGAGTTTTTCAAAAGGATCACTGCCACTCTTAGTGGAACTTAGTTGACCACAGAGACTATCCTGGCTCCGTTCAGAGGTCAAAAATACAACCAGACTCCAGACTGTAAGGAGGGATTAGACAAATGAGATACAAAGTGTTAATTAGTGTGCTTAAGATTCTCAGAAGGAGATGCTGTGGGAGTCAGGGTAGCTGTTTGCCCCTGTCTAAGCTGTTGTTAATTTGAGCAGCTGAAAAGTGGATGGAGGGGGTTAGTGCTTCCTTCTCTTGATATTTCATGTTGTCCATAGCTTTATTGGCCTCATATATTTGCACTGTTTATTCAGATCTACTGTGAAATTATGAATACATTCTAACCATCATTGATTAGCTTTTTTGACTACGTCTTGAAACAGTGAACTACTTGCTTGCATAGGCTCAGTGAATCTAATCTGAAAACCAAACACATACTGCTGAGGTAGTAGGCCATTTATGCATTTAGTATTTTGGCTGCCAGTGGAAACCTTAAAAACAGTGTTGACCTCGCCAATAGGAGATTCTGGTCACTTGACAAGAACAGAATCAATATGACTTGGGTCAGTGTTAATGTGGTCTACACTTTAATGATATAAAACTCAAACTCACAGCCTGAATTTTCACTGTACATGTATTGAGTTTAACATTTTGATTAAGAAAAAGACTGGAGTCAGCTAAACTAAGAGTTTTAATGTCTTCTGGTACAAAATGTGCCAAATTCCATGCATCATACTGTGACTTTTAAAGCACACGTCGCAACTTTTTACCCATATTGACACAAAAAAATAAAGATGTTTCTAAGAAAGGGAATTTCAACCATTTGAGGCCAAACATCCCTGAGTTGGGAAAGCTAATCATCATTTAATGTTTTAGCTTACTGAAGATAACAGTTAAGAAAAAGTAGTAGAAAACATCCTCAAGGCTGAACTTACCACTCTTAGCTTCAGAGAAGAACTCTCAATGAGAAAATAAATGTTGATCCTAAAATTAAATTCTGCAAAGTTGATTTGAAGACAGAAGCAGAACTTATTATAAGATACATGTTTATTGCAAGTATTAGATGAATAAAAATACAATAGAGCTTATGCATTGGTTTGAAAAGTTATAGACATTTATGTTTGTATTCCTGCAGGTTTTATGTTAAAGAACTTTTTTAAAAGATCCTTTTCATCAACCAAAGACTCATCAATGACTTTCCCGTTTGTTGCATGCTGCAACGGCTAAAGGATGGTATCACATTTAACTGTTTTGCCCTTGAAGGAGTAGGTTTTTAAGTAACAGCAGTGTGGAACACAGCTCTTATGTCTATAATACAAACATACATATCAAATCCTCCCTTTTATATTATCATTATTATCACAGGAGCCAGCTTCATAAACGCGTCAGTACAACACAGACTTAAATCTGACCATGTTACTTCTCATGTATGGAAGTTTTCTTGCTTCACCACAGAGGGTCAAAGGCTCTAATAAGGTCATGTAGCTTTCTGTACACATTTAGATGTTACACTGGGGTTCAGTCTGCGCTGTGAAGTTGTCATTCATTGTTATTAATTACAGCAGCTTTCACAGTAGGTGTCACACAGCTGATGCACAAGCACCGGGATGTTTTATTGGACTCGTCATTGCATAAAAATATCCTCTCTATTTGTCATCTGTTCCAAAAATGTAATTCGGTGTTAGGAAGAGCTGCCAGAGTAATAGATTTCCTGTAGAGTTCTTGTACTATTCACAAAAGAGCTGGCTGGTGTTCATTGAACCCACACACACACAGGGACGTACACACACACATAGGGACACACACACGCACACACACACTTACAGCTGCATATCTGTACACAGCCCTACATGTTTTCTTGGTAAACATTCGCCATTGCCATGCCGCCCTCTTCTGAGCAGCATAGCCAAAGGGATTATTTGGCACAAGGTGCAGCCTCGAGAGACGACTCACACCTCTCGCTTAATATTCCAGTTGTGCACCTACCCATCTCCCCCAAGAAAACATGCTCTCTTCTTCCTCTTTCATAACATGTTCACTAGAGTAGACTGTCTTATCACTGCAGCCTGTATTTACAGCACATCCTCCTCTCCTCGTTGGTGCACAGTGACACTGACTTACAAGGCTGTGTATTTCATCCGCATATATTTAGAAAACTTTCCCACATGCATACAGAGTTACTGTGGAGCTAAGTTTCAGGCAATAAAGAGGAGTTGAAATGTGATTTCTGTGACTCTTCTTTCTTCTTTGTAGATAAGGGATGATAATAAGCGGCAGCATCCGTGCCTGGTGGATTTCTCTAAGCTGCCAGAAACTGAAAAGAACTACAACCTGCAGATGTCAACAGAAACTCTAAAGTATGTTGGGTATTATGTGCTGATTTTCTCCACTGTGCTTTAGTTTTTGAAAGGAAGACGGGAGGCAGCATGTGATGGAGCCAAAGAAACGCAGATGGATTAATTACAGACAAAAAATAACACAGAAACATTCACTTTGTGTGTCATTTTAGAGCATTGAAAGAGACCAAGGTATGTTTTAGTTACTCACATGAACTGTTAGGATTAGCATGTGTACCCAGTGCTTGATTTCTTCCCATATTGTGATATTTTATATGTAAATTTGCCCCATAGTAACATGTTTTTACATGTTGTTTAGTCACAGATATTACAGGGCATTTGTTTTGAAATGCATCTGAGGAAACAGAAAATAGCTATTTGTGCTTGACCCTACAGCAATACCTGACTGTGGCATTACAAACAGAGGCATGTACCAAGATGTTCCTCCATTAGTTGACTGTTGTAGTAAAAATTATCTATGAAAAGAGCTGTAGTAGAGTCAAGTCTCAAGTCCTCAGAAATCACGTGTTCCAGATTTGAACAAATTAGAGTTTAGTCCTCATTAAAAGTATTACTTTTTATAATTAAAGGAGCCTTAATCACTCTAAACTCATCTCTGTATGAACTTTGACTGACTGTGTGGGACTTAAGACATAGCTGTAAGATTAAAGCTGATCTTGTCAACATGGTCTGATGTTCAGATTATCAAATAAGTTACAGAGCTGTGTTTTGGTTGAGCTGAATACTGCAGTTGTATGACAAACTCAAAAAATACCTGTAACCCCCCCACTTTAATCAAAATTCCAGCAAACTATACCTTGATTTGGTCTCTGAGGCTCAGCTCCCTCCTACTTAATTTGCTTTATCTTGTTTATGGTTAAATCTAAGAATACACCAAAATACATTAAGAAGTTTCTTAAGAAAGGATGAGAAACTTGGATAACATTTGGAAAAATAAACCAAAAAAATAGTTGTAGACATGACCCTCAGTCTTGAGTTGAGAAACTGTCTCCTCCAGTGTTTCTCCACTAACCAAATCTTCCAGTCTCATCATAACTGTGCTATTCAATATTTCTTTTTACAAGTGCTTCACATCACTGCTTCTTTAATAATAGAGGAGAAAGTTGGGTTAGCTGTGATCAATCTTGATCTGCAGCTGTGGTAGACTCATCGAGGTGACACTGATGGCTGTCAGGGTGACATGAAGCTGGTTTTTACTGTCACTTTGTCCCCCTCTCAAAGTGTGAAAAGATTTTTGTTAAAAGCACTTCACAACTGGTGCCTTTCCTCTGGGTATTCATGGCCTGTTTCCTCCCAATGGATCAACATGCACAATTTATTCCCTGTAACATTTGAACCCACTGAACCCCCTCCTTTTCTGCTTTTGCATTCATATTTTGTCTAATCGGGTACAATATTAGAGACTGGATTAAATTCTTTCATACCATTATAATCAGTTTGTGTTGTTTTCCTCTCTCAGGACCCTGCTGGCATTGGGCTGTCGCGTGGTCCAGGTCAATCCGAGTGCTGAGAGTGCCCTCAAAAAGATAAAACTCCCGAAAAAGTAATTGTGTGGTGATACTGATGCTCTAAATTCATAAAAACAACTTCACAAATTTAATTGCATTTATTTTAGATTGGCCTGTAGAAATGTACAGTATGTACTGGAATTATTTTTGTTAGGTTTTAAGAGTAGAAAAATAACTCTCTTGAACTCTTTTTATTATTGCATAACAAGAACTGTGTGTTTGCTTCATTTATAGCTACATGATGTCCAATGGCTACAAGCCATCTCCTCTGGACCTGTCTGACATCAAACTGAGTCCAGGTCAGGAGCTGCTGGTGGACAAACTAGCAGAGAACGCTCACAATGTGTGGGCCAAGGATCGCATTAAACAGGGCTGGACTTATGGCATTCAGCAGGTGCGTTCGATGTGATCATGTGCAGTAAACAAGGGCCAGAAAGTAACCAGGATAGATGTTTGAATAAAGAAACAAAAGGATAAAGAACAAAGAAACAAATGAACACTTCCGTTAACTATGGAACTATGGTGTTGTGATAACAGGCTATTTTTTCCCAGTCTGCAATTGTGTTTGTCCTTTATGCCCCATCAAGCACTTTCCATACACTCTATTCTCTTTTCGTGCACATGTCAGACAATTTGTGTAGTCTGACATTTCTGAGCTGTATGCCTATATTCAGTATGCACCAAGATGTTCTGCTCTAAAGGGTAACAAGGCACAGAACATATTGTGCTGAACACTTTTGAAACAGGATGTCTTCTCACAGCTGTTGAAAGAACAAGTGCTGGAACTACACACGCTGTCTGCAAACTCATGATACTCATTCGGGTAGCTTTTTGTACTGTTGTCATAAAATAGACTAGTGGAAGATTAGTAGAAGGCATGGTCAAAACAGCAATGAATGCCTTCTTCTTTATCTTTATTCACAAGATGGGCAAAGGCTTATTTATTTACCCCTAATTTGCCTATACTAAATAAAAAAGATGTTTTGCTTTATTAATTCTGGTCTACGAGTGTGTTCAGAGGTCTGGATAGTCCCAAAAGTCCCAGTGATCCTGTGATTCAGTTACAGTTGCAGTTGGTGAAGAAAATGTACAATTCATGTAGACACTGCATACTCAATCAAAACAGATGAAGTTACAAAAGTGTCAGTTGTTAATGATTCCTTGCAAGAGGTTCGAAAGCATTTTGCATCCATCAGTGAATTATAACAAGAAAATTTCAGCTGACCTTCATTTTACCAATTAATTCACCAAAGTATATTGTCACAGCACTGTAAAGACGACTGTAAAGTTATGTAATATGTTGAATAAGACTCCTTGTTGATGGCGGGTAAATGATGAGGACTCCAGAATAAAACCACATGGTTCTTTCACGTGTGCTGTAAATATCAGAGAAAGCTTTACAACAGACTGAACAAACAGCCTTTGATCTACATAATCAGCACAAGATTTTAAATTAAGCTCCATAAATGGACTTAACTGGTATTAATAAGATACTTCCATGGTTGTACCAGAAACCCCAGCGGAGACACTGCCACGGGAAATGACACTGTTTAGACAGACAAAGCAATACACAGCAACAGCCAACTGCAATTAAATAGCCAATTAGCATCTCATTTGCAGGGATTGAGAGTACAGTTGTTGCAGGCACAACAGTGCTGTGTTTGAACTGACTTCATCAAGCCAGCCTTCAACTGAAACTAGAGCTGGTTTTAAAATGTGTTCACATGAAGGATGTTAGATAAATTATGTTTTTAATCGCAAGGTATGAGATGGTTGTCAATCGTTAACTCAGGATCAATAAAAAATTACTCCCACATTTTAACACTCTTTCTGAAATAGGAGCAGACAAATGTTTCTTTTTGCAAATATGTATATATATATATGTAACAAATACATTGGTCAATAAGATTTTCCTTCACTCAAAGAGCCTTCCTTTACACTTAATATCACAACATTATTGTTTGCAACTTCACATGTGGGAACACAAAGGCCATTCTGAAAAGTTTTATAAGAGACAAATACTTCAACAGAAAGGAGAAGTGCCCCAGTGACAAAATAATTTTCAGCCTACAGTTAAAGCAGACAACTTTGGTCATGTGGAGAGAAACTATACGGCAGGACTTTCGAGCTGAAATTGTCATTCAAAAGATTTAGATGACTTGTTTCTATGTCTGTTCCTGCCCTGTGAGATTTATTTCTGCATGTCCTGGAAGTTACTGTTTCTCAAATTCCCTTGAAGCGGGCTGAGGGTCAGAATCACAGAATATGCATTTGTAATTGTGCATTAAAAATTGTATGGTGTCAAAGGAATATATATGAAAGTAACTCTGACAGTTTTCTTTGAAGAACTTTTGACTGTGTATCTTTTCCTCACAGGATCTGAAGAGTAAGCGTAACCCTCGCCTGGTTCCCTACGCTCTGCTGGATGAGCGCACCAAGAAGTCCAACAGAGACAGCCTGCGGGAAGCTATCCGCACTCTGATTGGCTATGGATACAACATTGAGCCTTCTGACCAGGAAGGCGGTGAGTTTGACACACTTTTTTTTTATGAAAAGTGTTCTGTCCTGGCAAGTGTTGTAATTTCATGGTGCAAATGATAGATTTTGTTGCGCATTTCCTTTCAGTGTAGTGTAACAGGGGGACAGGTCTGTGAAATAATGGCCTCTAACCTCACCTCTTGACTGCTTCTGCAATCAGCGCTTCTCTTATGGATTTCCTCAGCTCCCAATAAATGGATTCCAATGATTTTGTGTGTCTTTCATTCAACAGGACAAGTGGTGGAGCGGCTCAGCATTGACAAGATCCGCTTCTTTAGAGTGGAGAGGACATACGCTGTGAAGACTGGAAAATGGTACTTTGAATTCGAAGCTGTGACAGGAGGAGACATGAGAGTGGGCTGGGCCAGACCTGGATGTAAGCCGGATGTGGAGCTTGGCACGGATGAGCTGGCTTTTGTCTTTGATGGATACAGGGTGACTTTTTGACAACATACTTTGTCTTTTTAATATCATGATCAAAGTTTTGTGACTAAAAAGAAGTTAAGTCCAGAGTTCTTTATTTCTTTTTCCCCCTGTGCTTTGTAAAGGGCCATTGTCTAAACACGGGCAGCCGTTTGTTTGGGCGATGCTGGCATGCTGGGGATGTTGTGGGCTGCATGATCAACATGGAGGACAAGTCCATGATCTTCACCCTCAACGGAGAGATCCTCATCACCACTAAAGGATCTGAGCTCTGCTTTACTGACTTTGAAACTGAGGACGGTGAGAATATCTGTGAATTTGGATATTGCTTGCGTGGTAACAGAGCCAGAAACTTAAGGTCAAAGAGTATGAGACAAATAAGGTGATGGAAGGAAGAGCTGTAGGTCACTCATCTTTTAATAAAGCTCTCACAGGCTGAGCTTGGGCTTTAACCTATAATGACCACACTTGACATATAAGTGAAAAATAAGTGTCTCTCTGCAACAAAATCAGCTTTATTTAATGTGACACTTGTAAATTGGCCTTCTGAAAAAGCAGGATTGATTTTCTTTCTTGTCCTGCTGTGTGTGTGTGTTCTCCACTCTCCCTCTGTTTCACTCCTTCTCTTCCTCTGGCCGTCCTTCAGGTTTTATTCCAGTGTGCAGCTTTGGCCTGGCTCAGGTGGGGCGAATGAATCTGGGAAAAGATGCCAGCACTTTTAAATACTACACCATGTGCGGCCTCCAGGAAGGGTTTGAACCTTTCGCTGTCAACATGAACCGAGAGGTTACCATGTGGTTCAGCAAGCGGCTTCCCACTTTTGTCAATGTACCAAAGGATCACAACCACATCGCTGTAAGGACAAAAATGCTGAAATGGTTCATTGGTGGAAGAAAAGTAAAAGTTGGTCAATGGTTTAACGCAGAAACTCTCCTCTGATTTGCAGGTAACCAGGATTGACGGAACTGTCGACAGCCCCCCATGTCTTAAAGTTACCCACAAGTCATTTGGCACACAAAATAGTAACGCAGACATGGTGTTCTGTCGTCTCAGCATGCCTGTAGAGTTTCACTCTGTTTTCAAAACAAACCCTGTGGTGGACATGAACGGGGTCCACGAAGAGGAAACACTCAAAGTCAAACACAGGTGCTGATATCATCATATTGTTTCTCAAATTCTGTTTTTTTTTCAGTATCATGGAATGTTTTCTGAAATTCTTGTGATACAGCTAAATTTTTCTTTTTTTTCTCTCAGATGTCTTTAGGTGGTTTTGAACTCTACTTATGCAATTAGAAATCAAAAAGAAAATATTTAGCTGAAAAATAAAGCAAGTGTTTATCCACATGCACTTAACCACCTGTTGAATGTGTTTCCCCATAGATATCCGTTGAGATCAGTGAGGCACAGTGAGGAGAGCAGACGAGTGGACTACGGCAGCATCACTACGGTACTGAATACCATTTTTTACCCATGCAACTAAAAGCACAACCAGAGAAAAGATGCAGTAAGACAGAATGGGAAGCAGAGACATAACAACTAGGCTGGATTCTGAAATCAGATATTTATTTAATACAGACTTATGCACTGAACAAAGATATTTTAATGAGCATGCACATACCTAATTTTTATTCATGTATACATAAGTTATTTTCACTATCATATACACATACACATGTTTATACCAAAATAAACAAAAGCCCTCAGATTTACCTTTCTTCACTCATTCAGACCTGGCCCAAAACCTGCATCATACATTCAGACCTGAGTGTGTCTTTTTTTAATCACAGAATGTGACTAAATCCAGTGAGATGACCTTGGCACCTCAAAATTCATGGCAAAAACTCAGAACTTAGGAAATGTTTTTTCTTATGTCTCTCTTATGCCAAATTCACTTTATAAGTAGTAATACTAATAATACATTTTATTTAAGGGTGCCTTTCATGGCACTCAAGGTCACCTTACAAGAATAAAAGTACATTAAAAGAGGACTGAAACAGATATAAAACAAGCAGTACAATATAGTGTAATATATAACAATAAATTGAAATACAAAACAGTGCAATGGTGGTGAAAGGTTGGAGGGAGTAGGCGAGCTTGAACAGATGGGTTTTGAGTCTGGTTTTGAAGAGGGGTAAGGACTCGGTGTTGCGGAGATCAGGTGGGAGTGAGTTCCATCCATCCATTTCAAGATACAAAAAGCCAAATTGAGACCTTTTTTTTCATAAGTAGAAAGAAATGCCACTGAGATCAGAGCAACTTGACTCAAGACACTCACATTTAAATTTTTCCTATCTCATTTGCTGATTTTCTAAAAAATTATTTCAAGTAATTCAGGCTTCACCTTGAGCGTGGTGTATCTCATAAATCATATTTCCAAGACTTGGTAAATCAATTTAGCTTCTATTTGCCTGAGGAGACTTTTTTCCCCCAGAAATAAGACACAGTAGCTAAGTTTTGAGTTTTTCCAGTCTCCTGATTGGCCACACCTAGTGCCAAGATCCTCAACTGTGATTGACACCTAAACCATTAGACTAGTTAGAGGTGGGACTTCGGTTTAAATCAACTCTCTGAGCTGTGTTGCAGCAGGCTGCTTGACTCATATTTCCTTTTCATGGTTCTTCAGTTTGTGACACTGGATCTGCACGCTTTTTGGGGATCCTTTTAAAATTTAAGCCATGATTTCTGAATATTTCACCTCCATCAATACCGTCTTAAATGATTAATACATGCATGTCAATATTCCATCTTTTAGATACTTTGATGTCATCAACTTTTCATTTGTGCCTCTGCAGTACTACCACTCAGTGAGGGTCTTCGCCGGTCAGGACCCTGCAGGTGTGTGGGTTGGATGGGTCACCCCTGACTACCATTACTATAGCAACAACTTCAACCTCAGTAAAAACAGGACAGTCACTGTAACACTGGGTGATGAGCGAGGAAGAGTTCATGAGAGGTGAGATCAGCAATTGCTCTCCCTAATCTGCATGATTATTGAGAATAGTGTGGCGAAAAAAATCCTTGGATTGTTACTTTTTAAATTTCTCAATTCATAAAAATGTGAATTTATTTTTCAATTCAAATTAATGCAAAGACAAAATGATTCAAAGCATTTCTCTCTGCCTGATAGTGTGAGGAGGAGTAACTGCTACATGGTGTGGGGTGGTGATGTGACAAGCACTGCTCATGCTTCGAGCCGCACAAATGTGGATCTGGAGATTGGCTGCACAATAGACCTGGCCAACGGCATGGTGACATTCACCGTCAATGGGAAGGAGATATCTACATCCTATCAGGTATTGAATAATTTAAAGCAGGCGAAACCAGTCTCTCCTCTTTGCATAATTTCTAAACAGAGTCATGACGTCTGCTCTGTCGAGATTCAGACTTCTCAGATTTACTCTGAGAACCAAATCTGACAGAACCTTTGGAGGGGTATAATCTTCTTATGTTCTCCTTCACTGAAACTCTGTGACGCCTCACCCAGCTCTGAGTCATCCTGCCAAACAACACCCTTCAATGATCTCACACACACACAGACACACACACTGAACCACACACTAAGCAGTGTGGTGTAATTTCATGATGCATCATTAAGCTGCTTTCCGCAAGTCATGCTCTCTTGCTGCACCTCAAGCCTCTGACGCGTACTTCCTGTTTGCACTTTTCCTGCTTCAGGTGGAACCAAACACCAAGCTTTTCCCTGCAGTGTTTGTGCGACCCACCAGCCCAAACCTCTTCCAGTTTGAGCTGGCTAAAATCAAGGTAGAAATAATTGTGTTGTCACATCTTACATCTGCTAGCACAGTAATGATAAGTCCAGGAAATTAGCAGTGTTTTGTTGAAAAAATGCTGTTATTAGTCCTGACGTTGTGCCCCCCCTAATTTCAATCATTTCACAATACCTTATTTTACTTCACAATATATTCAGAGATACAGTTGTTACACACATTATGCAGTTGCTCCAACCTCAGCATCCCTCCTAATCTTCATAATGGTTTTGTGACTTCTCCAGAACGCCATGCCTCTGTCGTCAGCCGTCTTTAAGAGTGAACATAAGAACCCAGTCCCTCAGTGTCCTCCTCGCCTCGATGTCCAAACAATTAACGCTGTGCTGTGGAGCCGCATGCCAAACACTTTCCTCAAAGTAGAAACAGCCAGAGTCAACGAGAGACACGGCTGGGTGGTGCAGTGTGTGGAGCCCCTGCAGATGTTGGCTGTACATATACCGGAGGAGAATAGGTACGTGATGTATCTAATAGTAGAGCTGATTTTAATGAAAAAAAGCATTATTATGGGGGTAAAACTACATTTGTTTTTTAGCCAATTAGATGACAGAAAACATCCATGAATGCTGTTGAAGAAGATCAAAGGCCAGTCTCAGGGGGCAAAGAAGCCCACAGCCCACACATGAATTGAATGAAAAAATGCTCACTACAAACAGGAGCTGAATGGCTGGCATTGATGATGATAAAACGGGCTGCATGAAGCACTTTTGTAGCTTTAAGATGCTTAAAGGGATTCTGCACAAACCCTTTTACCCTCTTATAATCATTCATTAAGTTCCAATTAGCACCAATCAGGCTGTTAAAATCTACCTAATAACATAAACACACATGCTAATGACTATGCCTCTAGGAGCAATTTAGGGACCAGTGTCTTGCCCATAGATGTGTTTATGGAAGGAGCAAAGATCACACTTTTATCCTTCTATGTGAACATGACTTCTCCACAGCAGCTAAGTTTAGCAGAATGTTAAATTTTATTCTACTCCACTGACCCAGACTGAAGTCTTGAATAAGGAATGTCTTTGAACAGCTTTTTTGTTCCATTTCCTACTTAGAACTGGCAAACTACTAATTTTGTCCTTTTTTATTAATTTTCTTTTTTTTTTGACATCTTCCCATGTTTTATGTGACACCTCTCAATTTTGCTGAATGTTCTGGGAGTGTCTTTGTCATCATTTGTCTGATTTTAGCTTGAGAATCAAATCAAATCAGCCTCAGCATACCCCGTTTAAAGTGTAGTGACATGTAAATTGGAGGTGCCAAGTTTTAACTGATTAGAATTAAGATGCAGATCAATACTGAGATTGAGGGGGAAAAGTTCAAATAAACATAACGTGTCTAGTTTAAAAATAGTATAACCTGTCTGACTTCTTCCCCCAGGTGTGTGGACATAATGGAGCTATCTGAGCAGGAGGACATGAAAACGTTCCACTTCCACACTCTGAAGCTGTACTGCGCCCTCTGCGCCCTGGGAAACACCCGTGTGGCCCACGCCCTCTGCAGCCACCTGGATCAATCCCAGCTCTTGTACACCATCGACAATCAGTACCTGTCAGGGATGCTGCGTGAGGGCTTCTATAACGTCCTGATCAGCATCCACCTTGAGACTGCCAAAGGGGCGAGGCTCATGATGAAAGATGAGTTCATCATCCCTGTTACAGCTGAGACCCGCTCCATCCGACTTTTTTCTGATGCCTCCAAAAAGCACCTCCCTCCAGGGGTGGGGCTTAGCACCTCACTGAAACCCCGTTTAAACTTCGCCCCACCCTGTTTCATCAGCACCAAACGGGAGCAGCATCTCTACAGTCCCCAAATCCCACTGGACGCTCTGAAAGAGAAAGCTATTTCAATGCTGACGGAGGCTGTTCAAGGTTGGGGGCACCACATACGAGATCCTGTAGGAGGAGGTGTGGAGTACCAGTTTGTGCCAATCTTGAAGCTCATTAGCACTTTGCTAACTATGGGTGTATTAGGCAGTGAGGAAGTTCATAAAATCCTACTGCTCATTGACCCAAATGTTTTCAGAGAAACACGGGAGGAGGGGGTGACAGGGGCCACAGACAAAGAAGGGCTCACGGGGGCAGAAGAGAAGGCGGTGGAGGCTGGAGAGGAGGAGGCAGCTAAAGAGGCTAAACAGCCAATAAAAGGGCTACTGGAGAAGAGACTGCCCGAGCCTGTAAAACGACAGGTAATTATGAGCACATATGAACCGTCTGGATTCATCAGATGTGTCTGTAAACCACTGAGGGTAAATGTGAAATCAATGAACATCTTCATCTACTTGTGTCGACTGTGCACTAAACTACATCTTCTGTTACTGATCGGCTATTACAGACCACATTAACATCACTCTAGTCAAGTTGTTTAACAGCAATTAACTGGTATTTTTCCGCCCTTATTTGCTCTCCAGATGTGCGAGCTGCTGCACTATTTCTGCGACTGTGAGTTGAAGCACCGAATCGAGGCCATCGTGTCCTTCTCCGACACGTTTGTCTCCAAACTGCAGTACAACCAGAAGTTTCGCTACAATGAGCTGATGCTGGCCCTCAACATGTCGGCAGCTGTCACTGCAAAGAAGACCAAAGAGTTCAGATCACCCCCTCAAGAACAGGTGAGAGGAGGCTGTAGTCACTGCAGGTCTGCTGGGAGAGGTAGTCACAGAGGTCAGAAAGACATGTAAACAAATGTGGCTCTTTGTCTGCAGTGCCAACAACTGGAGTATACAGTTGTGTTCTAATTTTAGGTGTCTAAGCCAAGGGGGTGACTGCTTTATTGTTATGTTTTCATATGACACCAAAGAAAAAACCTTTCCATATTTACATCTAACTATTCACATGTAATATAAGTTTTGTGCTCTTAGGGGATGATGTACTGAGATTGAACACATTGTGGTCTGGGTGGATGTTTTAGCCTTTCAGATTTTGTCATTATTGGTGTTTGGACTATTATGTATCAGCAAATCAATGAACTTTTTCTTTGTAAAATTGAATATATTTGCAATATTTATATTAAAGTAACAATAAAGAGATGAACATTTCTCGTCAATTTCCTAAAAAGAAGAATTATGTCATCTCTCTGCTGACTTTCCAGTTTTTGGATTAGCCTGTGATATTTATATATTCATTTAATTAATCAACATAGTCAGAGCTAAATTGATTTTACTTTATGTACATTTATACAACCTGAGAAAGGTGGGGGTGGGAGTTCAGATGACAGACCCACTTTTCACCTGCTAACATTGAACATTCAATATCCACACTCCACACTTCTACTCATACGACTCTGACAGTCTCTCACATATCCGGCATGTGACTTTATTAATACTTGGAATATGACTTAAAATAAATCAGCAAAGCAGCCTTGGTGGGGAAATGCCAGGAAGTGTACATTAGTTTGAAGTGATGGCTCTTAAAGTGTATTACATCTGACCACACAGAGCCTGCAGGCTCATCACTTCAAATGATGCATGTAACTAGATAATTCATTGAGAGATGTTATGTAATGTCTGTGATCTCCAACATTAAATGATAGTTTCTTTTTCCAACCTCAAAGTACCTTTTTGTAAAATTTAGTATTGCCAAAATTGCTAGCTTTGGTTTCAGAGAGAATGAGAGCTGGACCTTGAAAAGTCTTTTTCTGTGTCCGTGTGGGATGAACAAAGCCTCAAGGCTCATTCATCCTTCTTGTCTGTGGTGTCATTGCTCCAGTGAGAGTGCACACTCAACCACACATACACAGTCCCTCAAGGGTCACAGTGGGAGATGGAGTTCAGTGCTTCACTGCTACTTTAATGACTTGTCATAGTGTCCTTCGGCCTGTGAGTGCTGATGCAGAATTAAGCTGTTTTGCTGTTTTTTTCCCTCTTTTTTCCCCTTTTAGATTAAAACTGGGAATAATCAACATCTATCCAATATCTCTCTGCTTTCATATACTTCATATTTTAGATCAACATGCTGCTGACTTTCAGTACAGGAGAGGACTGTCCATGTCCAACAGACATCCAGGGGGAACTGTATATCTTTCACAACCAGCTGCAGCTTCACTGTGGTGAGATTATGAAACTAAATCTTGATCATAAAACATGCCTTAATGTGTTAAACTTGATACATTTGTGTAATATTGCTCATTGTTGAATATTTTAATTGATATTTTAACAGATGAATCAAATGGAAACTACAGAGAACATAAAGAATACAAGTCATCCTGTCTTTTTCTACCATTGTGCTACATAAGCTGAATTGTCTGTAATTGCTTTCAGATATGCATTCCACTTTCCTCCCTCTGCATTTCTTTCTGTTTGTGCAGCAGAGTTACAGTTCAGTGCCTCTCAGATTGCTCTGACATCTTGATGTTTTGATAAATAATTGAATTGCCCAATTCTCTGCGGTACAACGGATCTAATAGCAGCTTCAGCCGTGCTGCAAAGCACCGACCTGTCATGGCACCCGCCACACAGAGAGCAATAACATACGGCTTTAAATTGCAAAGAAACTGCAGATACCAGGCATACCATACTGTCAACTATATACATGATAGGTCTGCTAACCCCACAGGAAGCCACACAAGGCAGAGATATGGCTTTAATAAGCTTTGATCTCCATGCTTATATGGTGTGTCGATCTGTTTGTACCATGCAGGAATCCCTATGGAGGAAGACGAGGACGAGCAGGCGACATCTATCAGAGGTCGTCTCTTGATGCTGGTGAATAAGATCAAAGGCCAGGCTCATAAAACAGAGGAGCCCACGGACAAGGAGCAAGCCACACCATGTAAGAAAGCTGTATTTCTTCTTATATTTGTGAGGCCGAGGTACAACTGCTTTAAAACATCGGGGTCTATGTGATCTGGAGATCTTGTTTCTGATAGGCTCAAAGTTGTGGATACAGGCTTTTTTTATGCACACATTGGTCCACATGGCAACAAGCAGCATCCTTGAGCCAGACAGAGAAGTTTTTGTCTCTTTTCTATTCAGCTTGTACAATATTGTTACTAGCTCAGGCTCCTTTCACAGAATATCCCTTCATTCCCCAAAACATTCTGTTCCTTACAATGCCGCTCACCTCGTTTTGTACTAGCCTTCTGTCTGTGTTCCTTACTTAAAGAGGGAATTTAAAAAAGGACCCTTTTTTTGCACCTCCAGCACACTCAGCCTTGCCTCTATTTGTCTGCTGGTGTCATGTGGACTGTGTCATTGGGTGGCAGTCATTTCCATTTCAATTTCTTTTCAATTTTATTATGGTAATATATGGAGCCGGGTGGCGGAGAAGCTCCAGAGTAGAGAGCATCTTCTGTCTGCCGCTATGGGAAATGAAGGGAGAGCAGATGATAAAAAAGGGTATAAAACTAAAAATCTCTCAACAGATCAAACCCATAAGGACATAGGTGTGTACAATACAAACATAGGAGAACACAGAGGAAAGTAAAAACATTTCAATCACAGTAACCACTAACAAAGGTGCATGACAGTGTAAAAAAAACAAACTGTATCTAAATTGCAATTTGTAGTACAATTGGGTGCATGAGACCACCAACAAGTCTCAGTAAGTCATTTTTCACATAGGTGTGGTTGAAAATATCAAAGTTCATTCAATAAAAACCCTGTTCTTTTGAGAGGTCGTAATCTAATTACAAGCTCTCCAGGATCACGCCATTACCATACTATCTGTATCTGTCCCTTGGAGCGGTGCATGCAACAAAGTGTGGTCGAATTGCTTGAAATATGTGTTACAGGAAAGCAGTCTCCTCCCAGGGGTTTGTTGTGACCCTGACGTGTATCCTAAACGATGACACTGATCTAACTGGAGCAGTGCTGGAGGAAAATAGAGGAGTGTGTATTTTTCCCTAAAAGAGTGCGTTTGGCTGTTGATGTTGCCAGTGGTGTCTGCAGGGTGTTGTGTGAATGATGATTGATTAGTAGGCTGCTTTGTAGTGGCAGCTGCAGTTCAAGAGCATCACATTTACCACTGGAACAGCTGGGACTGGTGGAAAGAGGAAAGAGAGTGAAAAATATAAAAGTCAAGACCTTTTATCTGCTCATACTAAGAATATTTGGTTTAAGATATATCTCATTTTGATAGTAAGTGTTGAAGCTTAATTTTTGGAGTTGCAGTTTCTTAGCCTGTGTGTATTTTCGTTTTTTCTCCAATGGCTGTTTGAAGTTCAATAAATCCAAGAATCTTTCCCTTTGGTTTATATTAAGAAAAATATAAACTCACTCTGTGGTAACCTCATGTGGGTTTATGCTGTCGGATGCTCAGAATTAGAGATTGAGATGTTGGGGTGCTAATTTATGCTCATCACCAGTGTTGTGAAATTGCTTTGAAAAGTAATTCGTTTTAGTTACTAGTTACTTTTTCAAAAAAGATTAATTGAAATATTAATTAAATTATTCTTTCATAGATGTAATTAATTACCAGGGAAAGTAATTTTTGACATTTCATTTATGAAGCACTGGTATCATCAATGTCATCTTTGGCCTCTAGTGGCTCACAACAGACAAATACACTTCATTTTAGCTCATAACATTCACTTCACGTGTATGTTCTTGCTTTTTACATCAATGATGTTGAAGTAGTGCCTGTACTTCAATCCTGAAAATGCCAGTGTTTTGTGACTGAACTCGAGCACTGATTAGCTCACCATTAAATTGTACGCTACCTTTAGCCAATCAGCATTATTTTTGTGTCACCATGACCCCATTACCGTAGAGGGACAATTAGAGAGTAAATCACATTTTGTTGGTAATGGTGTTGTGAGGTTTAGAAATAGTAATTATTTGGTTTATCTGATACTAATAAGTCGGGAAATATATTAATGAAAGGAGAGTGTCTTATTTTTAAAAATTCAGTGTTAAACCAGCCTGTTTTAATGATGACACAGCTAGATAAGATGTTCAGGTTGATAGTGGAAATACCAACAGTCAATTGTAAGAGGGGCATAAGGTTGTGTATAAAGTTTCAAAGTAATCAATAAAACTCATCTTTATGTGAGTTTACTTGTCAACTTTAGTTTGTCTCCGCGTTTGTTGCAAAAGGGAAATCAGAACTAATTTTCTTTATGAGATGAGTGTTGCCAGGAGTCCAGAGGATGCCCTGAGAAAAGAAGACATGATAAATTCTGTGCCACTACTCTAACTGTAACTTCCTACCTTTCGTCACATCATCTTGCTCGGTGTAGCCCTGAAGATACAGGAGGCCCCAGTCCCAGCCACTATTTCGTAGACATAAAGTGAAAGGAAGGAAGCGCAGAATCTTTTTTTCTTTCTCTGTCGAATGGCGTATTCACCGGCAGCGTTTAATGCTCAGAGCTGATGAAATGTGTGTGTGAGAACAGAAGGATTGTGTGTCAGCAATATGACACCAAATAAATTGCCTGCTGCCATCAGTGTAGCTGTAGAGTGGTTAGCTTTGTTGGTGAGGGGGAATGTGCTGGAAGGGTGTGTTCAAGAGCCAAACAAAAAGACAGGGATGAACAAGTGTGTTTGCTAGTGTGACAGAATGAGAGTCAGGTGTTGTGAAGCATCTTGGCTGAGAGGAAGAAACGTCGCTTCTCATTTTGGAACGAGACGGCTCTTCTGCCCTTCCCCTAACACCCACACTTCTCTGAACAGCCACAGGATCGTTTACTGCTGACTGTGAAACTCTGCTGCCTCCCCTTTGCTGCTCACATACACAGGCAGTATTGATAGACAGCCCGGTGTCACATAGTCTTTGGAAAGCCAACAGCTCCAATCACCTAAAGGGGCACATAGGTCTTAAAAATACAATCACCTAATTGCAATACTCTTAAGGAAATCAATTACACATAAATGGCTCCATCTTTTATCGTTCTTAGTTGTTTAATTGATGCCTTCCTCTCTTCTGTGTATTCAAACCCCAAAGAATGGACACACAAATAATTCACATCCTATTGATCCAGTTTTAATAAGGCCTTGAGGGTACTCCACCCACAAGCTGTCCAAACAATTGTCTCAGAAACCGCAGAAGAAGAAGAATACAGCACACAACTCTTAATACAATGTCCATTCTCTTTTCTAATTCGTTGCATAACAGAGCCTCCTGTACGCTCTGCTGAAAATGTGCCTTTCTTCAATGAGCTTGTATCATTCTTTTATGTAGACATAACTCATCATTGAATGAATCACAGCTGATTACCTCTGCTTGAACAGCAGGGGCTTGTTATGGTGGTGGATTGCATGCATGTAGTCTCATAAACATGACTCAACCCCCTTCCAAGGCGATGAAGGAGCTGTCTGTCTTTATTTTCAGTTAAAGGTCCTTCTGGCGTCACTGAGACACTTTAGGGATGTATTTGTTAAATTGTGTGTGTAAAAGCAAAGCACTAGGTCATTTGGAGGCCCCTGTAGCATCAATCTTGTAGGGCTTTGTGTTGGGTATGTGTGTGTGGAGTACTGTGAAAGAAAAGTCCATGAACTTTTGGCATGAAGTTATGAACAGCCCCAAAGATCCCCAGAGTGAAGCCAAAACTTTCATTAAAGCACCTCTTTGTGACTCACTGCAGTGTGTCCTTAGACCCAGTGTAACAGATCATTCTGAGTCATAGTTGCTAGTGATGTTTCCTGAGAAGTTAAGTTTGAATTAAGTATTTGATGTTGAAGAGGTGAATTTCTGTCTAAATTAACAGCTCTGTTGACAAATACGGGCTCCTCAATTGGTCTACTGTGGGATTGAAAGAGTAGAGGAGTAATTTTAGGGAAAGCCTGACAACCACCAACACAAGAGTCTCTGAATTTTTAGCCTCTCCTGTCTACTGTCCACTGTACAGCAGCAGAGATCCCTACTGTTTGATTTGATTAGCAAATGTGCTTGGTTTGTAGACATGGTGTGACATCAGTTTTTACCTACCCATTGAAGCTATGTTGTGTCTTCATGTTTCACAACGGGCAGAAGTATGAGCATGTTATTCAAATTAACTGTAACTACCTTCACAGCCAACCTGAAGGAGCTGATTTCTCAGACAATGGTCAGCTGGGCCCAAGAGTGTCACATCCAGGACCCAGAGCTGGTTCGCAAGATGTTCAGCCTGCTGAGAAGGCAGTATGATAGCATCGGGGAGCTGCTCCGTGCCATGAGGAAAACCTATACCATCAGTGGTGTATCCGTCCAGGACACCATCAACCTCCTGGCTTCTCTTGGCCAGATCAGATCTCTGCTGTCTGTCCGTATGGGGAAGGAGGAGGAGAAGCTCATGATCGATGGACTTGGGTAGGGGATGTTTAGAATTTTTGATTAATTGAGTCATAGTAGTCCCATAAATTTGTCTCATGGTTTATCATTGTTTTATACCCCTTGTTTTCCTCATTTGCAGAGACATCATGAACAACAAAGTGTTCTACCAGCACCCCAACCTGATGAGAATACTGGGCATGCATGAAACGGTCATGGAGGTCATGGTCAATGTGCTTGGAGGAGACAAGTCTCAGGTTTGATAAACTCTACAGCTGTATTTATAAGGCTCATGTAGTGCCCCACCTAACCAGATATGTTGTTCCTCACTGAGAAAGCTTGTGTTTTTGTCCACTTTTGCTTGTTCTCATTTGTGTGAGAGATATGGGTGCAGGGTGAGCGTGTTAATGAAGACATGGTCCCAGTAGGTGGGCTCTCTGATCAAGCTGAAGCTGGACGAGTTTGGGAGGGAGTGCAGAGGGCAGCCTGTGGCTGGTTGGCTGGCTGACAGTGTGTGAAGGTGTCAGGCTGTTTTGACGTTAATTAGGAACAAAACATGCTGAGAACTTTACAGAAACCGGCCCAGAGAAAGTCATTAGAATAAATTTCACCAAAATGTAGGGGCAGGTTTCAAAACCCCCTTTAATCAGACAACTTTTATTGTTTAAAGTGAAGTTATTAAGGAAGTTCTACATATCAAGTTTGATACTTTTCTTTGTAATTTTCAAAGTGAAGATTCCTTGGCTGTAACTTTGCTATAACTATCTTGTTTTAAACTCCAAATATTTGACTTGACTTGACTTGACGTGTGAGCGTGCTTGTCCACAGGAAATCGCCTTTCCCAAAATGGTCGCTAGCTGCTGCCGCTTCCTGTGCTACTTCTGCCGAATCAGCCGACAGAACCAGAAGGCCATGTTTGATCACCTCAGCTACCTGCTGGAGAACAGCAGCGTGGGCCTCGGTGAGCACATTCCTCTATCCCTCCATGTCTAAAATTAGCAGTGACTCTTCCTATCACCCATCATTGTACCCAAATATTAGCCAAATTGCTCAAGATGTGAAAGCTATGACATGGATTCACACATAAACTGCGTCACTCAACCAACAGTAAGTTCATCTTTTCATCTTAGGATGGAAACTTTTGATCAGGTTAATTTTGGTAGTTTCTGTTGTAAACACAGTTGTTTGACATAACTGGCTTTACGCAACCACTAACCATTATTCGCTGAAAAATAGCAAAGAAATCATGAATTCTGCCAGGGTGTGTAAACTTGTGAGCACAACTGAAAATAAGTACATTAGGGACTATTATGGGAATGCAGCATGAGCTATTATGAGTTTGACATACACATAAAAAGTAAATTCTATAATCAGTATGTCTGAAACTTTCCTCTTGACCATTCTACATTTTTTTTCTGAGCCTCTGAGCTCACATGTATTAGCCTTAGACCCCAGAAGTCTTGTCCGGTGAGTGTGTATAAATGTGAGTCTTGGTGCTAAAAATCTGTCAGCACACAGACCGACTCATCCTCCGTTCTGTTAGAGGGCGGCAGAGCTATGGTCTCAGAGAGCACCCTGCTGGGGTGTGAGTGTGTGTCACTGAGTGCACACACATAAGCACCCAGTGACACACACTCTCTCTCACACACAGTTTACAGAGTACTCATTAAGCAGGTAACATTAAAAAAATAATGAACATATACGTTTCCTAACAAATGTACAAGCTGTAAGCTCAGTGTTAAAGATGATATGTTTTTATGCATATAGCAACAAATACTTGCTCCTCAGACTTCATGTGTGAGAGATTAGTTTTGGTGCTAATGTTCCTCAGCTTTTGGCAGATGAGCTGCTGTTCATATTTTGAGAGAATTGGAAATACCAACCCCTGCTCTTTGTGCTAAACAGCATCCACAGGCTAACATTGGTTTACAAAATAGTAAAAATCTGCTCTGTTTTGTAGCTTCACCAGCTATGAGGGGCTCCACTCCTCTAGATGTAGCTGCGTCCTCTGTGATGGACAACAATGGCCTGGCTCTGGCTCTGGAAGAACCTGATCTAGACAAGGTAAAACTCAGATTTGTTGCCACTGCAGTGTGTAACTTGATTTACAGAAGCAGAATCGTTCATTCTTTGTATACACTTTTCTGAAGTGAGAGGAAGAAACTTGTTTTGAAGTTAAATGGGATGGAAAGCTTTCTGCTGGATGAGTATTGATCTGTTTATGATGCTGTCTGTGTTATGTACTTACAGGTGGTCACCTATCTTGCCGGTTGCGGTCTTCAGAGTTGTCCGATGCTGCTGGCTAAAGGTTATCCAGACATTGGCTGGAACCCTATAGAGGGAGAGCGTTACCTGTCTTTCTTGCGGTTTGCTGTCTTTGTTAATGGTACGACTACATTTATCACCCATCCCTCTCTCTCTTCTTCTCATCACTCTTTCTGCTGTAGGAATGTCTGACTTTTCCCTGAAGCTGTAGGGAAAGTATTTGGTGTTTTGATTTTTCTGTGTTACGTTCAGTGTAAAAGCTCATATGACTTTATATTTGTGTTGCAGGTGAGAGTGTGGAGGAGAACTCTAACGTTGTTGTCAAGTTGCTCATCCGCCGTCCAGAGTGTTTTGGACCCGCTCTGAGGGGAGAAGGGGGGAATGGCTTGCTGGCTGCCATGAAGGAAGCCATTAAGATCTCTGAGACGCCAGCATTAGATCTCCCTGGCTCTGTGCATGGGGTCAGCTCTGATGTGTACGTAACTGAGATCAAGCAATGCTTATGAAATCAATGCAGAGGGTTTAAGCCTGAGATTAGCTGCTCATCCTTCCTGTCTGATGTGTTTGTTTTTCATTTTCTTAATTAGGTCTGCTGATGGTGATGATGAGGAGGAGGTGGTGCACATGGGCAATGCCATTATGTCCTTCTACTCCGCACTCATTGACCTGCTGGGACGTTGTGCCCCAGAGATGCATGTATGTTTGACCAAAAGTGTGAATTGTTTTAAAGTTTACCTCAGATATGTTTCTTTATTTTCTTTCGCTCTCTATCTGCTCTGTAGCTCATCAACAAGGGGAAAGGTGAAGCTCTACGTATTCGTGCCATCCTGCGCTCTCTGGTGCCAACAGAAGACCTTGTGGGAATTATTAGCATACCTCTCAAAATGCCCATCACTAACAAAGGTAAGAAGATCCACCCTGTTTTGCAACAGCATTTCATACAAGTCACTTTATTTCATTTACATGCTTCTAAAGGGTGCCTTACTCACATGAAAATAAAATGGTTACCAAAGTCTGTACAGTCAGTACAAGGTAGAACCTTATTGATTTAATTCACCACTCATGCCTTTTTAATCAGCACAGCGCTTTACTGCACACTCCCATAGCTCTGAGTAAGCCAAATCATTTCTATAGCAGGCCGTCATGCTCTATCGATTGATCGGCGTAAGCATGGCAAGACTCGCCTCTTAAATTTGCTGCCCTGAGCACTGCTGCAGAGGCTCTGTCAGCAGGCCAAGAGTNATTATTAGCATACCTCTCAAAATGCCCATCACTAACAAAGGTAAGAAGATCCACCCTGTTTTGCAACAGCATTTCATACAAGTCACTTTATTTCATTTACATGCTTCTAAAGGGTGCCTTACTCACATGAAAATAAAATGGTTACCAAAGTCTGTACAGTCAGTACAAGGTAGAACCTTATTGATTTAATTCACCACTCATGCCTTTTTAATCAGCACAGCGCTTTACTGCACACTCCCATAGCTCTGAGTAAGCCAAATCATTTCTATAGCAGGCCGTCATGCTCTATTGATTGATCGGCGTAAGCATGGCAAGACTCGCATCTTAAATTTGCTGCCCTGAGCACTGCTGCAGAGGCTCTGTCAGCAGGCCAAGAGTGAAGACAACAAGCCCCAGCAACAGAAAACTCTCATCTGCGTGCTGCTGCCTAATGAATACACATGACTCATCTAATCACAAAAGACTTTCCATTATCAACTGTGGGCTGCTCCACACCTGGTTCACTTTAAGTGTTGCACCTCTCTTTCCCTGTCTGAATCTCTCTCAGATGGGTCAGTGACGGAGCCGGACATGTCAGCTTGCTTCTGCCCAGACCACAAAGCCCCTATGGTGTTGTTCCTGGACAGGGTTTATGGTATCGAGGATCAGAGCTTTCTCCTCCACCTACTCGAGGTGGGCTTCCTTCCTGATCTGAGAGCAGCTACATCTCTTGATACGGTAAGTAGTGCTGAGCACATCGCAAGGTTGTGATTAATTGCTGGCTCCCGTAACATGAACTTCATCAAGTTTGTTCAGGATCAATAGTATTGGGCCATCTTTTAAACTAATGAGGAGAGCTCATTGAGCCTTGGTTAAGGTTTCCCTTCGATGGAGATGTAATTCTTGTTTACGAACACATTGTGGAGTCTTTAGGCCTTCGCACACTGTGTCTCTTGTTTTAAGATGCATTTTTCAGATAATACCCCCCAAAAAACCTGTCATGCAAAGACAACATGCACTCTGAATCTGATGCGTTTATTTTTCTATTTATTAAGAAAATTTGCAGTACAAGAGAAGTGCTATTAATGGTGATTATGATTTTGTGATTCTTACACTTCTTGAAAAAACAAGACAACAACTAAGAGAGTTTCACCTGCTGGTAAAGGTGCTGCAAAAATATCCCGATCACTTCTAGGTGGTCAAATTTGGTACTCGTCTAGCTTTACTAACATCCCACATAAAAAAGATAAACACTGATTTCTGCACAGCAAATGATCATGAGCTGTGGCTGACAGTATTGAGGTAGGCACGCACACTGCAAAAACTAATATCTAAGCAAGTCCTTATGCCTTATTTTCAGTAAAAGTTGTCTTATTATTCTGGATATTGACCACATTCATCTTACAAGTCTGGAAAAACGTCTCATTTCAAATTATCTAAAGACATAAGTGATGTCTGAATTGCTTGCGACAAGTAAAAAAGAAAATCTGTCAGTGGGATAAGAAAAATGTGCTTGTCACGATATTTTTTTTTACTAAAGATTAGACATAATGACTTGCTAGGTTTTATTTCTTGCAGCACACACATACACACATACACACACACACACACACATACTTCCTTATGTCCTCTTTGGGGGCGCACATCAAAACACCCTACTTTTGGGAGCACCACTTTCTGAATGGTTTAGAGAGATGCTAGCAAGTGGGATGTATCACCGGGAATACCCAGATTATGAAAATCACCTCAGATTTTAGTTTAAAACAACATTTGTCAAAATAGAATTTTTCCTTGAGATTGGGGACAAATAATTTTAAAGTCAATTTTGGGGACTTTAACTGTACACAGATACACAAACTCATAAAAGTCACTTTTAGGTGCCTCAAATTCCTTTGGGGACAAAAATCTATAAAATTAATTTCAGCATGCATTTTTGCCATGTTTGAGTTATGAGAGTATTCAACCCTCAAATTCAGTCTCAACACTGCTCCTGAGTAGCTCTTGACATCTAAAGAAATGCACTAACTTTTTCTTATTCAACTTATTCAACATAAACCAAAACAACCGAAGGACAATGGCTTCACTAATGGCCAACCCTTGCCATATTAAGTTTTATGTTGGCAGGACTATCAACAACAGTTGGGATTCAATAAAATTCTATCAGAAACACTTTGTTCTAAATAAGATTTAGACTCAATATGTTAGCCACATTGGCACCAGAATCAAATTGGCATAAAAATAAACATCACCCAACAAACTAAGGTATGCTGTCAAAATGTGTTTTACTAACACAGT